>VWZD01013508.1:917066-955831 GCA_013396695.1 Sakesphorus luctuosus | reverse complement strand
GGCGGGGCGATGTTAATAATGATAACGATGCTAATGGTGATGGTGGCAGTGGTGGTTAGGATGGTGGTGATGATGATGGTAGTGGTGGCGGTACCGGCAGAGCCGGTGCCAGTGTGGGGGGTGTCAGGAGCGCACTGGCGGCGGCGCGGGACGNAATCCCGCCATCGGCTGCCCCCCGCCACTCCTCGCAGAGCCCCGCGGGGGGCGGGCAGCCCGGTTTTGGAGGGAGCCGGGCGCTGGGGGCGGGGATGCCGGCCGAGCCGCTTGGCGGGCTGACCCCGACCGCCCGCCCGCGCCGCACCCCGGCGGTGCCCGCGCCCCGGCCCGCAGAGGGGCTGCCCGTGGGGACACCCCCTCACAGCGCCGGTCTCGGCCTCGGGGGGTCCCGCTGAGGGGTGTCCCGGCAGGGGGTGGGTGTCCCGCGTGTGAGGCGCCGTCCCGGCAGCCCCTTCCTTCCCCCTCAGTTTTTGGAGGGAGCCGCGCTCGCAGCCAGGCGGGAGCGCGGGAGGGCGGGGCGGTGGCCGTGCCCCCTCACGCGTCCCCTCGGCACCCTCGGGAGCGGGTGAGGGTAGATCGAGCCCCTCGGGAGGCAGAGCGCAGGGGGGCGGCGGTGCCCCCATCCCAGCCTGACCCCAGCACAGGCCGCCGCCGCCTCCCGCTCGCTGGAAATTGGCGCGGAACCGGCGCGGCGGGAGCGCGGGCGGCGCCCAGCCCGGCCCGGCCCATTGCGGCACGGCCATCTCGGCAGGTGTGGAGGGCATCGACTCGGGGGCAGCGCCAGAACGTGTGTCTGTGTGGGTGCCTGGAGTGGAAGGTGTCGGGGAATGGAGGGGGTCACAGCACCAGGGACCCCCCACATCTCCTTGTATGGGAAGTGTCCCTTTACAACTTCCCCCACATCCCCAACCAGCCTGAGCCAAACTGACCACTGGCACACCTGGGCACCCTGCAGCAGGACATGGAGCTGTGTGTGCTTATATACCACAGTCATGCTCTGCTCAGGCATTCCTCAGGCCAGTAGAATACTTGTGCCCTTCAGTTTGAGCTGTGAAACCATGCTGCTTTTTGTGATGAGTTCATGTAGGGAACTTGGTCCTAATTTGGTGAGGATGCACTAACTGAGCTTGCTTTATTCCTTTGTTTCAGGTAGAGATCTTATAACGCAAAGAAGATGTCAAGACGCAGGTAAACTCTTAGCATAGTACCAACATTATCTGTGCTCATCTAACAACTGCTGCTCTCCTAATGTCAATGTCCTTTTGCTCTTTACAGTAGCCGTTTGCAAGCCAAGCAGCAGCAGCCACTGTCCTGTCAAGAAGAGTCTCCACAAGAACTGCAAGCGCTAGAATATCTCCAGACCAGAAAAAGGAGAACAGCAGAGGTGACATATTTGGGTAGCTTGAAAGGTTTAATGATAATGAAAGTTTTCCAGTGCTTTTGAATGGGATAGTCTTTACGCTGCCAAGTTTTAAAGTGGGGTAGGGGTAGAAAGTGTTTGCCTGAGCTCTAAAGGTGGTTGTGCTGGTAACTGTCAGTGTATTGATGTGTGTCTCTTCTCAGCAGGAGAATAAGAAAAAAGAAGATGGGAAAATTGCTAAAAAACATCAATATGAGATTAAGGTAATTCAGTTCTGAATACCAATTCAAACTAGGTAAGGGACTCCATCTGGTTTATGTTGATGGGTGTGAAGTGTTGCATTCCACAACAGAAAGAATTGAATAGGGGAATTTTGTATCTTCAGATATTAAAGGTTATGGGAGTATAGCACCTTTTTAGATGTCTTTGCCCTTTTTTTACATTTGACTTTGTTGCAGATAAAGGATCTTTCAATGTAAAAACCACTACAGAGTAAGGTTAGGTGTAAAAAAAGAGAATAAACCCAGATATTTCAGAACAATTCCATGCACAGAGCAAGTAAGGCCTAGAGGCAAGTCTAAACAAGATCATTGCACTTGTTATAACTTTAGGTGTGGTTTCATGGCCATTTAGTTTAGACTCATAACCAGGCAGGCTGCCTTTACTTTCATGTAACAATTCTTTTGATTATTTAAATCAATTTAGGTATCTGTTTTCACTATCATAGGCTCCCCTAAAATAAGTGAGGGGCTTTACAGTTGTTTATCTTAAAGCTGATTAGTTTCTCTGTCAAACAATCTTATGTCTCTTTTTCTGTTTGTAAAGTAAATGAGAGTAACAGCTATGGTGGAGCAAAATTGTGAGGTTGTCTTTGTAAATCTTGAGTAGGAAAAAATACTGTGGAAATACATCAGCTGTACTTGGAGTGAAAATGTGTGTCACAACTTACCTTTGCTGAAACGGAGAAATCCTGCTTCCCTGTCTCCTTGTTTGATAGCTGGCCATGCACTCCATCCCTTGCCTTGCTCCATTTTTGGTTCTTGTTGAATGAAGCAGTATGCAGGTTCAGCTTGCTAATTTGGCACTACAAAATAAGTTGATGTTATGCCAGGTTAGTGAGTTGAATCATTCCAGCAGAGGGGTGGACAAGCGTCAAAACTGACAAAAGAAGAAAGGAGTGGAACTTGGGCAGTGAGGATCATGGGAGAGAAGGAGAAGCAGATCCTCCCTTTCCTCTTGGCTGTGTGCATTAAGGTCAATCCTACTGTTATAGGTAACTTCACTCTCAGGATACTGGTCTGGCTGTAAATAAGCTTAGGCATATACTAAGGGAATCCTCTGGTAGGGTACCTTTCAAGTCAACTGTGTAGGAAAAGTTTCTGTGTTCAGGGTCTGTTGCCTTTCTTTGTGAATGGAATTTCCCTTCAACTCCACAGAGAACAATTAAGATTCTGTGTCACCATTTTGAAGCCTGTCAGCCATTAGAGCATTGCATGTGCTCCTTGGATTTGATACCTTACCTATATTGATTATGTACAGCCAAACAAATGTTAGTGAAACAAGTTATAGTTAACTACAGTAGTCTAGAATTCCTTCTCTGAGGCTTCTGCATGAATACCTTTGCAGCCTTCTCCTTTTGAGTCCTTGCATCCCATATTTGGCACTGGCAAGCTGAGAGATAGTTCACAGCTGCTCAGCTAAGGGGGTATCTGGCTCTGGGGCTGAGATGGGTGGCTCCTCTCTGGAGCACTTAATTGGAAGATAACAAGTAGCTGAATTTCCACTAAGAGACTGTAGCACCTCCACCCTCTCCTTTCTTTTCTCTCTGAGTAGATAAGTAGATAAAACGAGCAACCTAAAGTCTTGTGTTTTAGTAGCAATGAGTATCTTTGCATTTTGTACTGAGCAATTCCAGCAATGAATGGATTACTTGTGGGTTCATAAACTGAAGGCAGTTGTCAAAGCTGAGTTCCCTAAATCCATCCAATCTGTTTATATATGTTCCATCTTGACTATGAAAGTTTTTATTGGCATTTGTCTTTCTTGGTTTCAGTGCTTGAACTGATGCTGAGATCCAAAAAGACTAATGTGTATTACATATGTTGTTTTTACTGTAATTGCTTCTTACCTCTTTTACTCTCACAGTAAAAGCAGCATTTTAAAGATACCTTGTTTGTTTCGCAGAGTTGTTGGCCGCCCACGATAACAGGAGGCATCTCACCTTGCATAATTATTGAAACGCCTCACAAAGAACCTGTAACCACCGACTTCTCAAGGTTCAAAAAATACCGGTTCAGGAACCTCTTCATAAATCCATCGCCTTTGCCGGAACTCAAGTAAGTTTACCAAATGCAGCAGTTGTTGATGTTTTATCAAATATGCTGAACTACTATGATAAAATCTGTTGTATTGTGCTTGTACAATACACACGTCTGCTTGTCTCCTTATCCTACAAAAAATTTGATGTCCAAAAAAAGAGAAGTTCTGGTTTTTGGTTGTTTGGGGTTTTTTTTCCCCTGCTTATATTATCTTACCAGGCAGAAAATTTTCACCTTTCAGAGCTGTCCTTTTGTAACTTTAACACTGAAGACTCTTAAGAGGTTAAGAGGCACATAATGGTTAAAAAAACTTCTTTCAGTGCTATTAGAAGTGAGTGACCAAAAAATACTAAGCAAAATTTTTTTAAAGAACTTTATCATGTTCAAATATACTTATTGCAATATTGCTGCACAAGTGGCTTGCTAATGCAGTGCAGTATGCCTGGTGCAGTCACAGTTCTAGAAAGTTTCCTGTCTGCAGACGGATAGATTGGATGACTAAATCATATTTTTAATGTCAGAATTTCTTAGACATTCAAGTGTGTTAGATGAGTACCAGCTTCTGTTTGTATCAGCCTGGAGCTGAATGAAAGAGGTGGTAAATTTACTGCAATGCATTAGGGAAAACTTGTAAGAAGAGAAACAGAATGTGAAGCATTATTTTAGAAGAACTTTTCTAGATACACCTTGAGTTTTTTTGTTCTGGCCAGAACTTGATTAGAACTGGGAGATGCTACCTGGTGATATTTTGCCTTAACGATATTTTCAGATACAGAATTCCATGCAAGGTGTTTAATCTGCTTGCTGATAGGCATCCGGTAAAGCCGAGTTCCATCCTTTCTGATTAGCTGAATAAGAGGATAATTTACTTTTCCTGCCTTCTTCATGCTTCTCTAAGTGCTGTAGGAAGATCATAATTAATTTGTCAGTGCCTGTCTACTTAAATTGGGAGACTTGTGCATTAAACACGCAAGTATCTCTCCAGCTTTTAACTTATGATGTCAGCAGAATGAACCTGATCTGGGTTAGAATTTGTAGGCAATACCAGTGAACAGCTGTGTCTCTGCTTCTGCTTGGGGAAAGGTAAATGTATAACTCCAAAGATTTCAGTAAGTAATCATAATTTCATTGGTTAATGTTCTGTTCCTCTTAGTACCTGCAGGATGAGAAGTACATCTAAGAAAAAGCCCGTATAAATTACTAATAACAGCTACAAATAAGCTATATTGATGATACAGGCATCATCTTCCAAAGTAGACTGGAATGGTAATAAATTATAGGTTGGCAATAAACAAGAACTCAGTTTTTTCCTCTCAGTTGCCTATTTCTGAGCCCCGTAAATAAAGGGATGGATGAGTGACTTTTAAACATCATCTGTAAATATTTTTCTCAGACTAAACTGGACAACGTGATGTATGTCTTGTGTTTTTTGGAGAGTAGGTGTGTTGTCTTTTTTTATGGAGAAGGGTTTGGTTTTATCTTGCTCTCCAAACAGCCACCCAACTAGGCAAAATAGGAAACCCTTGGTTGCATGTGCAGCTTTGGGAGGGAGGCACATGTTTGGGTTTATTGTCTGTTCTATAGAACTGGACTTGCTGATGATCTTGGCAGGCTGCTCTTGCGGTGCTGTAAAACGTCCCAAGTACACCTACAGTTTGCCAATTACCATTAGGATCTTCTAGTATTCGTAATCTTTCTTTTTTGTTTCTGAATCTCTGTAAACAATAATGTTTTTGTTCTCCTTTTGTGAATTGTATATATACTTAATAATGCTTTGTGCAACTTTATTCTGCAGCTGGGGAAACTCGAAAGATGTCTGGCTCAACATCCTGATGAAGGAGAACAGATATGCTCACTGCAAACACTTCACATCACTACATTCCAGTTTGCAGCCTCACATGAGATCGATACTGTTAGACTGGCTCTTAGAGGTGTGTTCTTCTCGTTACTTTGCCATGTGTTGTGCCTGTGAAGTAGGCAGGTAGAAGCACAGCTTTGACATAAAGATTTAATAGCAATATGTTCAGTTATGAAATATAGAAAAACTATTTTGCAACAAAACTAGCGACTGCTTCTGATCCCCTTGGTGAGCTACAGCCAGGCCTTTCCTGACAGGAGATTTTGAATGTTCCACACAGGAAGTGAACAATAGCACTTAACTTTTGCTCTTTCCATACTACTACACATAGTTTTCATACACTTCTACTGAAATTGCTATAGACAGAACAGGTATGGAACTCTTAACTTCACATGTTAGACTGTATCTAAGCCATGAGATATCTGTATTGAGGTCTTAAGCTATCACCCTGACTCTGTTCCTGTCAAGAGCTCTTGGGTGTAAGCCCCTGATGCTGCTTTGTGACTTCATAGTGAATTTTTAATTCTATCATATGAAGAGAGCAGAATAAAGTAGTGCATCAGTAGCTGACAGCTGAAGGTTCTCAATATATACAGATTATTCCTGCGTGAAAGGACTACAAATAAATCTGGTCTAATTGGTTTACTTTAGACTATTCCAGTTGTCAAATAAAATGGAAGCTCTCGATCTTGGCAGCCTATGTGAAGGAATATCAGTGTTGTAAATAAGAAATTATGTTTTGAACGTATTCCCAAGAAGTCTGTACTGAGCAGATTCAATTGCCACTGCCTAAAGCAGTCCTTAGCATCAGCAGAAGGGACCTTGCAGGATTATCAATACCTTATCAAGTACTCCAAGGAAGCAGATGTTACAGTGGCACTCTTGCTGTCTTGGTGGAGCAGTCAGTGGGAAGAGCAGGGAATTTTCAGAAAAAGAAAATAATTTTTTATTTTAATAATATGGTTGGAATATAAAAACTATTCCAGTTGTCTGTGTCACTATTTCCTCTGAAGTGTAATTTACACGGCACCATTAAGTTGGTCTGTTGCGCTATTTTTAAAGTCTTGAACTCTTAGGAAATCATTCAATTTCCAAACAGGAACGTCAACAAGGGCCTTTTTGTTGTCCAGCTCAGTGGTTCTATATGCCACAGTGGATTTAAATCCCAGCAACTTTGAGAGTTCTCCAATAGCTCCTTGTCTCCTGTAACATTGTAACTGAGATACTGTTTAACATGATCAAGCATTACTATGTTTGTGCAATACACTTTTATAATAGTTGTGCCATTTTTTATGGGTGGGCCTGATCTGTACAGTTGCAGTTCTGAATGTTCTTTGGAACAGTAGTTAACGATATCAGAGTAGCACATCAATTAGCACATATTATATCAGGTCTAAAAGAATGGGCTGTGCTGTTTCTGCCAACCAGTTATATTTTCGGTGGTCAGGAAGGGTTTTAATTTGCAACCGAGTTTATCTTGGGAAATAGCTAGTAGTAGTGAGATTTTATTATGACTTTGTATGCAAGTAAAATAATGAAGCACTTGGGGTCTGTTTCTTGGATATTAGTTTCTGTTCTTGTTCTTTATTGCAGTAGATTGTAAGTAATTTATAGATATTGAACTGTGTTCTAGCTGTGGAAGGGATACAGAGTTGCAGCTAAGCTGAAGTTATGGTAGTCCCATCCACATGCAATTAGAGACTAATGAGAAAAAGCTCCCCCAAAGATCTCCAAGCCTGGGCAGTCTCCTTTCTTTTTTTTTTGTTGAACTGGCATTTGAAACACTTTGATACAATGCGAGTATTAAATGTTCTCCCTGCCAGGGAAACCCGCAATGGGATAGAGCAGATGGCTGCTCTTGCAGTTTTGTTCCTGCTTAGTGAGGCTGTCAGTGAGCCTGAGGGGCTGCAGGCAGCACTCCTGGCCTGCCAGCAGAGCCCCCTCCAGCAGCAGCTTCCAGGCTTATTTGCTGTAGAGCCAAAGACTGATTTTTTTTTTTTTTTAGTGGTTCTGCTTTGGGACAGACCTACGAGGAATGCAGGGAGGATTTGCTCACTGACTTCAACGTGAGGTTTAAGCCCTTAGTATTCTTAGTCAAGCTATTTAGTGTTGCTGTTTTGTTGGGTTTTTTTCCTCAACAAGGCTTCTTTGAGTGGACAATTGCTTGTACTCATTTTTAGGAAAAAAGATTGCTATTTAAACTGACAAAAGTATTTTTTGAAGGTATGTTAGTACATCAGGGGCAATTCATGTTCAAGTGGGAGCATGAGAAATACCTTTTTCAATCCATACTAACCATTGCATCCTACCACACCTAGGAATGTGACTGTGTGTGCAAAGGATGAAATAGTGTATGTTGCATTTTGCTAGTAAAGCTTGAATATTCCAATGTGTGGTTGTTTTTTTTTCCCCATTGTAGGTGTGTGAGGTGTATGCCCTCCACCGGGAAACCTTCTACCTAGCTCAAGACTTTTTTGACAGATTCATGTTGACACAAAAGAACATTAACAAGAGCATGCTTCAGCTCATAGGAATTACCTCATTATTCATTGCCTCCAAACTTGAGGTAAGATGCTCTCTTACAGGCAGGAGGATATAAAATTTGGAGTAAATAAAAGGACAGTGATAACAATTATTTATTCTGTCTGAATCTTTTGGACTTGATGGTATAGGTCAGAAGGGGACATTTTCTTTGTCTTCAGCTGTGCATATGTCAGTCTCTTGGAGTGTAGTCTCTGTCCTCCCTTTCCTCAACATCAGGGAAGGAGACCACATTAACTTTAAAGGCATGCAAATGTGATAGAAGTAGTTTTGTTTAGTTTTGTCTTTTTCCAAATATGCAGCAGTTAGCAAACAATCTCGGGAATGGGTGTGGGACTTGAACAAAACCCAAGCCTAAGTCTCAAACTGCATGTACATCAGGCTGATATCCTTATAGACCCATTTAGTGGAGTTTCAGTCTTTTAAAGTGCAGCAATGGTGACATGTTGTGTGCTACATTTACAAGCCAACAGCATGTTTTTGTATAGTACATGGTAGGCTAGGCTGAGGGGAACACTTGGGCTAGATGCACTTTTATAATGGGAACCCCGAGATCTCACTGCTGTTCCCAAAGCCAAGTCTGTGTGCTACGAGTAGTTACCTGTCCTAAGGAAGCACGCTGGGGACACAGAGTGGCTGCAGAGCCAGCTGGTGGAGGAGGAGTTTGGCTGGCAAGCTCTTTTGCTAACACACTTAGCTGTGCTTGGCCCCAACTGGCATGACTGCATTGGCAAATTTCCTTGTTAACCATGTCTGCAGCATGGATTTTGCCAGGTAAAGTGGATGGCTGTGCGATTTTTCTCTTGTCTTCTTCCAGACTTTTTCCTTTGTTGTTTTTTTTTTTTAACTGTGTGACTCCATCAGCACTGCCACTGCAGGTAACCTGTAGCAGCCAGCTATTTCCAGCACAGTGGTGTCCTGTACAAGAATTGGGATGTTGGATCTTTTCATATTAGTTGGAATGGCTGAGTAGAAAGAGATACAAATGACAGGGAGTTCAGACTGCTTGGTCAGCATTTATTTCCCCAAAAGCTAAAAGGTGCATCATGTCTTAGAACAGATACCAAAAAACAAGTAGGTTATATGTTATCTCCTCATCCTGTAAGTTTCAAGTCATCCCATAAATATATAAGAAAAACACTGTTGCAGCCTAAGAAACATTAACATGTCAATATAGACAGAAAACCAGAAAAGTATTTTATTAGTCTCTTTTCAATCTTCCTTAGAACTATAAGACACTCTAATCCTCATTTTCCCTTCCCTCTCTCTCTTTAAAGGAAATCTATGCTCCTAAAATACAGGAATTCGCTTATGTCACAGATGGTGCTTGCAGTGAAGATGATATTGTAAAAATGGAACTTATTATGTTAAAGGTAATAACTTTGCTGTGTTTTTAAGTACTGGATGAAAGTCCATCCAGTTGAGCCTTGTGTTTTAATGTCACTTATTTGCTTAGAAAAGGAACTTGTTTAGTATATCCCTGTTTCTGGAGTGAAACCTCTGTTGTATGTGCTGTGGATCTCTGAGGCCACTGCCTACGATGCAGTCCCTGGCTGTTGGAAGTCAAGCAGGTTTCTTGTGCTTGTATGAACGTAAAGGCTCTTACTAGGGCAGCCAGACCCGGGGCAGGCAGGAGGCTGTCGCTGTCATGTACTGCTCTTGCCAAGGTCCCTTCTTGTCCAGGAACAGGGGCCTCTAGAGACTCAGGTGAAGACCTGACATTACTCAGTGCTCCTCACGCTGGAAAGGATCCATCTTTACCAGCACAGAACTCCTTATAAATCTGTTCTTGCTTAACAGATATGAGCAGCAGATTCAGGCAGCTAGCCTGAAGGCTTGAGGAAATGCTCTTTAACTTCCTAGCTTATGAGCAGGAAAGATACACAAGATCCAACTGCAAGGGCATAGGGATACATGTTTGTGCTCATTGTAGCACAGTCTGTTCAAAAGGCAGTGAGAATGGAATTTAAAATTACTATTTGCACTTGAAATTGTACATACTCTTTAGCATCTTTTCAGAAGGAGAGGTATGTGAAGAAGTCAAAGCACAAAACTATCCTCAAGTGGTTCAAGGCACTTAACTGTCTCGTAAATATTTGCAGGCTTTAAAATGGGAACTCTGTCCAGTGACAATTGTCTCCTGGCTGAACCTCTATCTTCAAGTGGATGCTCTGAAGGATGTTCCTAAAGTGCTGCTACCTCAGTATTCTCAGGAAAAATTCATTCAGATAGCACAGGTAAGTAGTAAACTGTTGGAAAATGCTTATTGTATTGTTGACAAGACCAACTGAGTATTACACCCCAAAAGCAGTGAAAGGAACTGTGCCCTTGTTTACCCTCACCTGTTACTTTGTTAAAGGAATGTGCATGTTTGACTCTACCACCAAAGTTCATACTCTGTTTTGAGGACAAGTACCCCTGTGCTTCTTGTCTCCCTGCTCTCATATATTTTAAGACTTCTGTACCCTGGAAAAATAAAAATTCATGTTTTTAATCACTATTCACTACAGCATTCTGTAAACAGTGGCAGTAGCTCTGAGAGGAAGGTATAATTTAGGACCCTACAGACAATCTGCTGGTTTTAATTGTTACCTCTAACAGTGTTTCTATATAATAGCTGAGAAGGCAGCCTGGGGAGTGTTTGACTGTTTGAAAGTGCTGTTATTCAGTTTGTATGGACATGTGTTGTGCCCAACCTCAGTCAGGCTTACTGAATCTAGATGGCTCAGATGTAAATACTATGAGAGGTAGTATTTAGATTTAAGAAACTGTTTTCCCAGAGCTTAGCCCTGTTCCAGGATGTAGGAGGACTGCTGTATGCACAGCCTTCTCTGAGACAGGAGTATGTTAAAATATCAGCTGCTCAAATTTGTTCCTCTTTGCTTTCTCAGCTTTTAGACCTGTGTATTCTGGATGTGAATTCTTTGGATTTCCAGTACAGAACACTAGCTGCTGCAGCGCTCTGCCACTATACCTCAATTGAAATAGTTAAGAAAGCGTCAGGTAAGATGCTTCTATCAAGCTTGGCCTTGTGCAGCAGGGAATTCTGGAGGCTATCACAGGCCCAAGGGTATATTGGTTTACCAGGCTGCCACAGAGCCAAAGCTATATGGACACTAACAGTTAGCTCTGTGGGTTTCTTTTCCCCCTAATTTCACTTCCTACCACTTCAGATATCAAGAAGACTCGAAAAAGAAGGCAAACCCCTTCAGAAGTACAATCTTTGCTAAGGAAATGAAGCAGATTTACTGCTTTTGCTTTGGGGCTAATACTAGCTGTATGACTTCCTGTTGTTTGCTGGATCATTAGCTATGTATTTGGCTACTTCTCCTAAAATGTAGCTTTCTCAAGCAGTCATGTATGTTTCTCAGTAGCACCCAGTGTGTATTTTTATAGCATGACCCAAAACCTTCTGTTCAAGCTGAAAGTTGCTTCAGCCTCCCTAGAAAAGCAACAAGAACCCTTGTGGCCTGCACTCACCATCCTCAGCCACTGCCCTCTCAAGTTACAAGCATAAGAAAATGGTACCAGTTTCTGGGAGGATGCTTCTGAATTTTTATCTGCACTGTTATTTACTGTGTTTTTAACCTTATGGCCATTTTGGAACACGGCAACCCCTTCATGATTTTTAAATGTATTGCTGTGTTCTATTCTCCAGGCTTAGACTGGGACAACATTTCAGAGTGCGTAGAATGGATGGTTCCTTTTGTGAATGTGGCAAAAAAATTCCCTGTGAAGCTTAAGAACTTTAAGAAGGTTGCAGCAGAAGATCGGCATAATATCCAGACACACACAAATTATTTGGACATGCTGGTAGGTGGTCTGTAGCTGTACAGCTCAGAGCTGAGAGTGCATTACACATCCCTACTCCCTGTTTTCACCTCAACCAGTGTGGTCAGTTGTGCCCAACCACCACTGATGCTATAGAACAACACCTGTTTTACTGTAACACTCTCAGGCCATAAGCAAACTGCTTGGATTAGCAGTACAGGAGAGGTGTTCTCAAGTTACCAATCTTTACTTTGTAGATGTCACCTTGGTTCCTCAGTATCCTAACCCTGGAGTGGTTGCACAAGTGGCGTGAGAAAGCACTGCTAACAACTAGTGACACTGAAGAGTTGACCCTGTCCATGGGTATTAACTGTTTTCTTCTTCCCCCAACACACAGGAAGAAGTGAACAGTGGAGTAGTGTCTGCTGCCCCAGGTCAGTTATCACCTATGTCAACAGGAGGAATAATAACCCCTCCCAAAAGCACAGAGAAGAAATGAAATACAGTCAAATGTCAGGAAGAGATTCAGAAACAGGACTTGGTGCTTCAGAACAAGACTACACTAAAGGTGACTCATGTTCTTTACTGCTGTTCAAGACTTGGTCAGTAAAAGACATGGCAGATGGAAATTGAGACCAGCATCCTCCTACAGACTTGACAAAGAGTTCAACCAAACATTCCACCCTGCTGTCACAGGAGCCTGGACCACTTTGGTCCATTCTGACATGACTTAGTTCAATTCTCACCATTCCTAACTTATTAATTTCAAGAACATTTTTAATAGGGTTGAGTGGCAAAATTTGTCCACTCAGCTTTTACGTGAAACTTGCTTTAATTTTGGCTAGATGTGCAGGAGAACTTATTGACAGTGTGTATGTGTTACCTCTTCTTGATGACTTTTTCTTTTCTTGTTAAGGTCAGAGCTCACTGCCTGTCAGTCCCCCAACTCAGGTGCAGAATTACAGAGGCCTGTGGGTAAGCAGTTTATGTCTCTGAAACCACTCTGCTGGTGCAGTACAGCAGAGCCAGCATTGTATCAAATTCCAGCTCCACAGGTGGCTGATAAATTTTAAGGCAACCCTTTAAGCAGCCTCCCATAAACTTCAGTTTTAGTGTTATCACTGATCTCAGGTAAGAGTCTCAGCAAAGAATCTGCTGCTGAAGTAACTGTAACTGGATGCAGTCCTGGAACAAAGGAGCTCTACCTTATACAACCCAGCCACCAACTTGAAACAAGAATGAACATAATGAGAACTGGAGAAGTTGTGGAATAAAGTGAGCTACAGTGTAGTACTCTACAACCACTCATATCATAGGAACAGTATTTTAATCTGTGGAGCAGTAAGTTATCAGTGTTTATAAACAGCATTAACTACTGTGTTTTCCTTGGAATTTTCACTACCTCTGAGTCACTTCTGTGATGAAGGGCAGTACTGGGAAAGATGGGTGGGTTTTACTCTTCCTCCCTCTTTCATGATGCTGCTGCCTGTGCCCCATGTCCAGGGATAAGTGTTACATGACACAGAGCAGCCCACACAGCTGAACTTGAGCATCAGGTGCCACCCCCATCCACATTACACTCACACCAGCTTGGCAAACTTGAATTCATGTCTTCTGCAAACAAGCCATTGTGGAACTAGTTGAAGTTGCTTCCAGCCTTCTGTACAGCTTGTAAAAATAAGGGGTTTATTGTAAGATTTCATCTATTTCTAAGAAGAAAGATACTAGACTGTAAATGTTGTATAAAAATTTAAATGAATTTTAAAAAATAAAGTCTTGAAAGATTTTTTTTTCATGTTTACACATTTTATAATAGCCTTCAACCATTAGCCTAGAAGTAAAGTTTTGCCATTGCTTGAAGAAACTTCTTTTTCCTTCTCTGTGCAGCAAGCTGTAGGACTTCCTCGGGATTACTGGCATTCAGCTCTGTCTGGCCAATGGCTTTTATCTTGAAACAAGAGGAGACACCATTAGCAACAGGCCTTACAGAAAAAGCTATTTCATTTCAAGGCATTTTCAGCACTAGTTCTGCCACTTCCCCCCCTACAGCCACAACTTCACAAGAGCACACAGACTCCAAAAGAACTGTGTGACAAAACAAAAACTGGAGGTGGCAGATCTTTTTAAAGATGGTTTTGGGGAGGGAAAGACACACTAAGGGAATTTCCAGCAGCCTGGGTTAAGTTAACTTACTGCTATCTGTCGCTTGTCTGTCTCTCCTCTTTTGTGGTGGAGATCTGAGGGCCAGTCAAGAAAAGTCACTTAGGCAGGAAACAGACTTTTTCCAGCAGTGAACATCCAGTATGAGTGGCATTCCAGCAAAAGGATACATGTCAAATACTCCAAGATGGTGACATCCCAGATGTATTCATAGTAAGAATCCATGGCATCATGACTGAAGGACAAGGCAGGTTAGGATAACTGACACATTCACATTCTGTGTTTACATATGTTTTGTAGTAACATTTACCTGTTCTGTTCCTGCAGTGCTTTAAATGCAGTCTTATAGTCCACTTCTCTGAGGAACTGGCACAAAATAGCCACCTGCAAGGGAAGACTCAAGTGACTGACAACCTAAACCTTCTTGCAATGCCTTGCTAATAATCCTAGTGTCTTTCTGGACCTAATCCAGTGTTTGTTTCCACAGCAAGCAAGTTCTGAGCACCCAAACAGGGCTTATTCTGACACATCAACAATAGCTAAAAGGGATTTACTCAGATCTGAAGGGCCAGACTTGGTTTCCAGGTTTCTAAATGCATTTAATAGCTTTTAAATCAGAGCCTACTATAACTCCTGGAAAATGAGCAATCCCACTGAACTGCAACAGCCACCTGTGGTTATCATGAAGAACAAGGCCATGTTCCCAACACAGCCCACAGGCACTGTACTGTTTCTCTAAAAAGAAAAATCTGTGTAAGAGAAAAACAGGACAAAACACTCGCAGGCTATTTCTACTTTTTACAACATTTCCAAGTATATGCTTATCTACTTATTAATTTCAGTCCTTTGAGGCAAAGGTAACAACAAAATCTACTTTACTGCAGCCTGTTTCTATGGAAAGTTGGATTTAGTCTTTCTTTTTAGAAAAGTTCTCCCTCCACTTTTTATCATCAAAGTATTTACACAAAAATGTTTTGTGTTTAATGCCATGTTTCACCTCTCACCTGGGTGTGACAGTTGAGTAAAGAGCAACACTTGATCATTCTTTTTATCACCTACAGAAAGGTTAAAAAACACAAAACACAAGTTCTGAAATGCTCATTTTGGAACATATACATCAATTTTTATTAATTTTTTTTTTATTCAGGGGACCAGCTAAATAGCTGTCTACATTCTTCTAATGCCCCTAACAACTCTTGGGTTGTTAGGGGCATTGGCAACTCATGATCCACTTGCAAGTGACAGGCCACTTGTTACACCCACTTGCAAAGTGCACAGGCAGATGCTATGCTGTACCTCCAGCACATCTGGACAATGATAAGCTACAATCCCACCCCTTTCCATACAACTCTGCACAGCACTGCTGCAGCTCTGCTCAGTCACAGCATGGGAAAAAAATACCAGTGCGTCTGAAAAGGAGTCAGTGTTGTCTGGATCTCACTGCTAACATGATCCATGCTTATGTTCACACATGTTAACTGGACACTATTTCACAAGCATTTAGACAAGACACTTTTAAGTTTGTCTGCACCACGGGTGGAAGCAAGCAGGCTCCCTCCCTGTGATACCAGCACTGGAGGCACAGGGGGAGCCATGTTTCCACCAGCTGGAGCCAAGGTCAGAGCTCCAGCACTGCTGATGAGGCAGACCAAGTACTGCTGCACTGTCCTGAGCAGATCTGCCCCCCAGCCCTGCGCAAGTGGGGCTCCACAGGGATGAGTTATGGGATCATCACACCACACACTGACATGTGATGGCTTTTCCATTTGGTCTCTACCCCACCAGTGCTTTCCCAGCAGACAGCTCTCCGTGTTCAGGCTCCACAAACTAACAGAAAAGCCTTTTGTGATTCAGAGAAGAACCTTAGAATTTCCTGTGGCCTTCAAGCAACAAGCCAAAAAAGTAAAAGGACCTACGAGTATTTATATCCCTAAATACATCAAGACAAAACCTCACATGCTACAGGAATGTGCGTGTGCTGAAGAGTTTTGTCCCTACACAGAATCAGGATGCTGACTGAATCCAAACAGGGATTTTTGCAAATCTAATCCCACTTTAACTCACTTGGTCTGTGTACACATCTGGTGGCACCATTTTATTGAAGAAGTCCGAGCATACAGCTCCTGCCTGCAGGTAATAGTGAAGGGCTGCTGAATACTGATTTGTTGCTGCCAGGGAAAAAACAAAATAAGGTCTTGAAAGTAAACACAGCAGTTATTTAATAATCAGATCATATATAGAATTATTCATATATATATATTTCATAGTGGAATTCCACTGGGAAAGTGACTTGTGTATCACTGTTTAAAAAGCATGGACACAGGAAGTAAAACAGCGATGGATGGAAAACTACACAACCAGGAAAACTAGTATCACAAGCAAACTTCTACCTCTTGGGATTTACTTTTCACTTTTTCAGATAGCTGATCTTGAATTCAACCTTAAGAGTGGAAAAGAAGTTTGCCTTCGGTGAATGTAGCACACACAGTGGTAGTGAAGGAGTTTAGTTGCTGTGAGTGGGAGGAGCAGCTGATTCCACCACAGGCCTCTCACGGCTCAGCACTGGTTCTACTCCCAGTAAGCTCTTCCTGAGCCCCGGACAAGGCAGCAGCCTCCAGGGGCTCTGTGGCAGGAGCAGCCCCACCTGTCCGCATTGCTGCTGAAATGCAGACCTGGCATATGCCACGAGTGCTCCAACCACTGCTCTTTCAGGTACCAGATCTGAGGCTCGCTACATAATGTCCTCCTTCCGGGATGCTGCTGCACTTTGGACAAGCAGTAAACTGACAGTTTATAACCCTGAATTACTCTCCCATATATAAGGCAATAGTGCAGAACACTGAATTAGACCCCTACCCTCACCCCAAGTGTTACAAAGCATCTTCTAGATGAATGGGTCTCCTTAGGGAGCAACAGACTCACATTTCTGCACTAAATCTTACTGCACACCGCAGACATCCTTCCAGTCCAAAAAAGATTTGGAAACTTGCACCTTGACTCTGCCATAGCCCAAAGCACCGGAAAGGAGATGCCAGAGGCGCAGAACATACCATTTTCGGGCCAGAAAAGAACAATCTGGCTTAAAAACTGAATTTTATTGGAGTGGTTTCAGCAGATGATTTTAGTGGAACAAATGTCTAGCTACCTCTGAGTTTGGGTATGGCATGTCCTTCTTTAGCACATACATCAGGCGTACCTGTCTGGCTGTCTTTAGGAAGTTCATCTGCGCCTCCTCCACTGCACCCTATTTACTCACACTATAAAGCAAGCCCAGGAACTGACTCCAGACTGGGGAATAATTTAACAAAGCATAGTATCACACAGGCTGGGCACAATTTCCCCAGGCAACTGCTGCCCTGGCGCAGTCTAGGTGCATGTCATGGTGCCCAGAATCCAAAACTCCTTGTATTGTCCCAGTTCTGCTTGCTGCTCCCAGCTGAGAAGCAAGAATAAGTACTAGGGAAGTGGCAGGGAAGGACAGAATCGCAGGAAAGAGCTTCCCATCACAACAATACCAGATCAGGAGTTCATGCTTTCTTCTTAGATACTTCCCTATATAAAATACAGATTCTCTCCACTCTGCTGACCTTCTGCTCCAGTGAAGCTGATCTTCAAATTTAAAAGCAATCACTATTCATGACTTTCCATTCACTTATAAAACACTCAGGTGGCAGGGGTTTGTACAATTACACCACTCAAGGACCAACTGCACTAGAAAAGTGAAATTAAAGATGAACTGTTAACTTCCCCCTTACCCTAAAAGCAAGTCTGCAAGACCCACTGGCAGCCCAATGTCTCTGCAGGCTTAGACAACCTCCTAGACAAATGCACCTACACTACTGCATCTGAAGATTTTAACCTCATGTATCACTTAAACTTTCTTTTTGTAAGAGAAAATACAAGGAAGGCTATGTCAAGCAGATCTCAGAGCAGCAAGGTACTCCTACACACATGCTAAAAACAGACACTGGATTCACTTACCAAAATAAATATCTGCCTGAATAATTAACCAGAAGTGGTTGTTTGCATTGATAGTCAATGCGTAGCTGACAAGCTCTTTTACTGTAATGGCCACAGCCTCGAAGTCCACTGATTGAAGACTAAAGGAAAAAAGGAAGAAAAACAATTCCTAAATGATTGCTTTGGGGTTTTTTTTTAACTATTAATCTGATTTCCCATCTAGTTTCAGTCCAAGCACCTTGCATTAAGTGTCAAGAGAAATAACTCCAGAAAAGATTTAGTGTTGACTAAGACTACTGTTGATTTGTTCCAATACAGTAAATAAAACAGAACAAATTTATCCTTCATAGAACAGACTTGGACAAAAAGCCAGAACTTTATATGTGGGTGACACCATGAGAAGATTCCATGCAGGAATATATGTTCCCAGTTCCAAGAAGTTTGAAAACACATCAGAAACTACTATAAATTTATCCCAGCACCTGCATGAATGGCCAGCAATTTCCGGAAAATTGTGGAAATAGTTCAGCAAGGAAGTCTGGGAATGGTTTGGCACACTGTTTGGGCAGCCTTTCGCAAAGGTTATGTGGACTGATTTTCAAAAACATGGGGTGTTTTAACCCTACTAGTAAATTTTGGTAACAATGAGAACAGCTTTCTTCTGCTTGACCAGACCGTATACACTGCAGTCTGCATCAGTGATGAGGCTGCTCAGTCAGACCAGGGACACACAGATCAAGCCCACTATGCATTACACACTCTCTCAAGAGTCATCTCTTCCAATGCACACATGGAATCTAAAACAGACTCTGAGGTTCCACCCCCACAGAGCCTCCAAACTTCAGTGGAGCAATACAGTTCAGTCCAGCCAGAATAAATGAATGCATACCATCTGCCACTTCACATTTTGGCTAGTACAGAAACACCTCAAAAAATAGCAATAGTTTCATCTTAAGGTATTACATAATTCACGTTACTTATAGCTTCATAAAGCAAATAGCAAAAAACCCTCAGTTTCTTCTTCTCCTTTTTCACAGAATCACCGAATCAATTCGGTTGGAAAAGACCTCCAACATCATCAAGTCCAACCCTTGGGCCAACTCCAGTCCATTTACCAGATCATGGCGCTCAGAGCCATGCCCAATCTCAGTTTAAAAGCCTCCAGGGATGGTGAGTCCACCACCTCTCTGGGCAGCCCATTCCAACGGCCATTTCCACTCTCTCTGGAAAGAATTTTTTTCTGATCTCCAACTTCAATTTCCCCTGGCAGAGCTTGAGCCCGTGCCCCCTTGTCCTATTGCTGAGTGCCTGGGAGAAGAGACCAACCCCCACCTGGCTAGAACTTCCCTTCAGGTAGTTCTAGACAGTGCTGAGGTCACCTCTGAGCCTCCTCTTCTCCAGACTAAACAACCCCAGCTCCCTCAGCCTCTCCCCATAGGACTTGTGCTCCAGTCCCTTCACCAGCCTTGTTGCTCTTCTCTGGACCCGCTCCAGCACCTCAATACCTTTCCTGAACTGAGGGGCCCAGAACTGAACACAATACTCAAGGTGTGGCCTCACCAATGCAGAGTACAGGGGAAGGATCACTGCCCTGGTCCTTCTGGCCATGCTATTTTTGATTTTCTTCCCTGTATCTCCACTAGGACCATCAAATTAGGAGCAAAACCCTTCATGCAAAGAGATCAACCTTCCCATGGACAGAACAGGGGTAGGGATGCCCTGATATAGCAGAAATCACACAACACACAGTAATTGGAACTAAACCCATGACATAAATGCGTATTTTGAAAACTGTATTTTTAATCATCATCTTACTTGGGGATAGATGAGGGCCAGATGGAAATGTGCTCTGCTGCAATATCATTCACAATGTCTTCCTAAGAAAAGATAGACGGTAAGACAAATTACAACAAGAAACATTTCAAGAAAACCAAGAAAGATTTTTCAGATATATACTAACCCGAACATTGTGAAGTTTGACAAACAAGGACAATATTGTGGTTAAAACCAGTGGTTCCTATAGGGGGAAGAAAAAAAAAAGTAGTATTCCCATGAACCAACCAAACTCCACTTTCTTCCCTAAGCTCTAAAAGTACATAAAAAGTTCTGACATCACTATAATTTCCTATTGAAATAGGGCAATATTTTGTTATGAGACCTGCAACACAAGGATACTGTGAGAAAATTTCTGTACAAGTTTTTAATTACTTCAGATTTTCCCACATAACTTCTTAGGTATAAACTCTATTTTGGTTTTACACATCTTTATGTTGTTTCTGTGGCTAATGCCTAACCCTTAAACTTAAGCTAGGTATACTACAACTTTCTATGCATTTACAAACCCACAAGCTTATATAATTTCCCTCCTTCTTACTTCTGCTGCTTAGTATGATGCATGTAGCAGCTTCCTTCTCCCTCCAAAAGGAATGCTTTGCTTTGTGACAGCTGCAATGAAATATACTCCCAATGTTAACAGGTCTACAATGTCAGAATTCAGGATAATCTTTTTACAAGCTATTCCATGGTGCTGTATGCCAGGTATAGCAAATTCAGAAGTTTTTCAGCCATACAGAACACCCTATGTATCTGTGAGATTTTCAGGATTTTAATAGGCAAAGTCAAGAAAAATACTATATCAAAAGGAAATTCACACACATTCTTGATACCACTGTGACTTACCCGAAGCTTTTTGATGAAGGACAGCAATTCACTTCTAAATTAGGGACACAAATACCCACATAAGTAATCACAACAAAGAACATATGCAAACTTAAACCAGCAGAAACAGTCAGTAGAACAAATTCTTCATCTGTCAAAACACCTTCACCTCTAAGTTTACAAATACAGGGTATATAAGTGAAAACACTCAACGGCCCAGTGAATTTTAATACAGTTACCAAGTTTTGCCTCTACATTTAAAATATTTAAATAAGGGGTATGTTAGTCCACTGAGCTATAAAAAGCATGAAAGAAAATCGCTATGTAGCGAGTCAACCAGTGACTCCAAAATGGAAAGCAATTGAACTGCACTGTAAGTCCCCAAGCTAGGATTGCAATAATGACCTGCAGACTTACAGAAGAGGGTACACAGTGATAATTTATAATGTACATCGATCTCCTTGCCATGCACATCAGAAATCGTCACCATATGACAATCCAGACAAGCACAGCCTGTTTGGAAAAGGCTTCACTGCTTCATTTTCATAACAATAGCTAATAAAGAGTAGTCACTGCCCTTCCCTGTTTGAATCAGAGGGGTCACAAAAGGTTCAGTAACCTGGAGTACACCTGCACTGCTTCCTTTTCCCTGCCAGAGTACACAAATGAAACCTACAGCACGCACGTACCCTCCTGCACTCGTCCCCTGCAGCGTAAGCAAAAGCAGTTGGCCCTGAGGCACACGTTAACCTGACTGGCTCAAGGACAGAAAGAAACAGTCAGAAGCTTGACAGGACACCCTTCCCAAGTGTTTAACATGGAAAGCTGTTCAGCACAAACATACAGTCCAAATTTTACTGTATTAGACAACTTATAATCAGGCTTGGACTTCAAAACAGTCTGAAAACACAGAGAGGACAAATCAAAGAGTCCTGAATCACTCAGTCAGTTGAGGCTAAGGCTGTCTTAGCCTTAGAATAACATTTAGCTTTAGACTCAGAAACAAATGTAAGTATAGCTGTGAGGTACAGGTTTAGTACAGTTATAAAAGTATCTAACTGATACAGAGCAATTTTATTTGATGCAAAGCAGACACCTCCAGCCCATCAGCTAAACTGCCCTAGAGATGCCATTGACTCTAATGGAAGATCTACACTGGTTACAGTGGGAGCACAGGCACATACGCATTGGTGTCTGCATGGTGACCTCAATCCCACACACTCTTTTTCTGCCTCTGAAAAGGAATGCCAACACATCACTGCTAATACTCAAATTCCACAGTGGACAAGATGTTTACTCAGAGATCTTTAGCTCCCACCACTCTGACAGTGGAATCCAGACAGTTTTTGAAGGCAACATGGGGTCAAACACACAATTCAAACCATCTTTAAAAGTAATTTTAGAACAACATACCTGTACATAATGCCCAGTGTGGACTCCCTGTGTTTTATCAGACTCACTCTGCCATCATTCCCCCGCTTGTGCTGGTTGGATACACTGCAGATTTGTACAACAACTTCCCAGAGGTCTTTAGCTGTGCGTCTACTTTCTTTCGGACCTGGAAGTTCTTTGCATGTAGCAGCCAGTAACTGGCCGAGCTACACAATGCAAGGAAAAAAATACAGTAACTGCAGCTTCTCTGCATACTGACCACAGCAAAGAAATTAGTGGCCTTTATAAGGGCTGAGCAAGTGATTTTAAGTTACAAACTACACAGCAATGTGACTAAACTTTGTAGCAGAGAACACTGATGATGAAGCCGGAAGACAGGAATTAACCAGAGCATTTTCCCCTTCATTAGCTTCCCTAGTGGGTGTTTCATTACTACAGGCTTCAGTAAACAAACATAATATATTGCATAAAACCTAAACCCCAGAAATACAATTTTACAGAGACTGGTTCTCTAGAACTCACCTAAATTCCATATAATAGTTAAGCTGAACTGAAACTGGCCCATGTTGCACAAAAAATTGAACCTCAAAGCTGAAATTATGAAATATCATAGGTAAGCAGAGCAGGACAAAAATGAATGTGTCTGGTGATACCATCTGCCTTCAGCTCCATGGTCTGACTCAGAAGTGGAAACATTGCTGTAAAACCACTTGGGAAGCAAAATTTCAAAAAAGGTAGTGTGTGAGTCTCCAAAAATTCAACACTGGTGTTTGGTTCAGGAATGGAATCATCACAGTGCATTTGTAAAACAAGTGTCTTAGGAACAGAAAAGAGGCCAGACACAGAGCCTGAAATCCGCACACTTCTGATACCTCCTACATGAATCCAGGCTGAGTTCCAGCTGAGGGGAGAGTCCTTTATGGAAGTGCTACAGGGTTTTAATCAGCTCATGGATCATAACCCCACATGCCTGATGCTTATGGAACCAACCTCAGCTGGCAGCCAACAAGGGCCAGTTTGTTCCATCTGTTCTTGCAGCACAGCTTCCATGTCTTTTGTCAACCATTACACACAGAGTTGCTGCTTAGCCCTGCTTTCTTCTATCCCAGACCTAATTCATTACAGCCACAAAGCCCCACACTCTCGAGCAAAGGGCATATGCTTTGAAAAGTACAAAAGATTTCAACAGCAAAGAAGTCAATTACAGTCTGAGCAAGCTTTGAGACTGAGCACTCATTACCTTCACGTAAGGATTAGTCTGAACCAGAGGTAATGGAACTTGCATGGTCAAATACTCATTCTCACACCAGTTTAACAGGAAGGCAACACATTCTTCAGCTATAACTTGTCGAAGAGGAATATCTAAAAGAAAATGGATTCCTTGCTTAACTTTTGTTTTGAGAAAGTAGTTGTGTATGAAAATGAGCAAACTATTCCCTCTAATTAGTAATTTCTGTTCCACTGCTACCACAGGAAAACACAATGCTTAGCCCCAGAAGAGACCTCACCTCTGGAAATTAGAAGCAACAATAGCTTCCTCTAACCACAACAAGGATTACATTATGCCTGCAGTGTGAAATCCTGAGGAAAGCTTTAACAACTAGCAAAAGTTTTCAGGTAAAAGGTACATTTATCCTGCTCAAATTCTTTAAGTAGCACTACAGGAAGTAAAAATGTTTAGCAATATGTAGGCATTGTGATGTTGCTGCTCTCATTTCCAGCTTCTAAAAAGTAACCAAACTTTTAAAGACTTAGTAAAACCAGTGTCAAAGTCACTGTTGTTTTCTCACTTACACATCTACATGGTTAATCTGCAATAGAAATTTATCTTATTTTGTTCTAGTTTTTTCCCCCCTTCTCTCAAGGTTTGTTCATTACTGCATCCCTAGAAAGACAGCCATGTACTCACCAGGTACTCTCATTTCCAAATATCCTCGGACTCTGCTTATAAGATCAGAAGGAGGACGTTCTCCAGAAGCACCAGCTCCAGCTTCATGAGTGTAAATGTCCAAAAGTAGCACTTCATTCAGCATGACTTGACGGAGCTTTGGAGAAAACTCTGTCACAAGCTCCAAGCAAGCAGCAAAAAGCTGTTTTGCATGGACAAAATCCTGCAATAAACATTATATGCATTAATGATTTCTAATGGGCTCATAGGGGAATATACTAAGAGCTGATGTGCTGTTCAGCTCCATCTTGAATGAACCAGCCTCAGCATCTAGTAGCATGAGCATTGCTCAACCACCTCACAGTAACTATTTATGAGTCCTTTGGACTTGCTATTAAGTTTAACCATTCCAGATTTTTCAAACAAAACAAGAAGTTTAAGCAAAAACATACTAGAAATAACTACTGGCATGTTTGGTAAAATTTGATTTTAGTTGCAGTATAGCAAACTTGTCAGTGACAAGGAAAATAAAACAGCATTCCAACAAACTCTCTATATAAAACACTTAGCCAATAAAACACCATTTTGTATCAGTAAGTCAAATCACCACTGAATTTAGATACCACATGATTTAGTATATCATAATCAAAATTTTGTATGAATGAAATTATCTCAGGCTCAATTCACTGAAAAGCCACTGTCTTTGCTCTGCTGATGGGACTTTGAGAGACAGAAACACAACAAACAGACCTTGTTACACCACCTCCCTCACCTCTTAATTTTATAGTTCTTTTTCTCAAAAAGGCCTTTCCACATTTTTGTTAAGATTCAACTGTCCAAACTAACCAGTATGGCTTGCTCACCTTAATCGCACAGCAGTGCAGTCCCTTCGCCATCAGGATGTAGACCAAATCCCTAGTTAGACTGTCTTTGATTCCTAAAATAACATTGCCGTAAACATTTGGTACTTCCCACTGGGAGAGAAACGCATAGGACATTTGCACAGAAACAAGTTTTAGAATTCACATCACTGCTTCAAACACTATAAACAAACCCCAAATATTGAAAATAACTGCCATCTAAATACCAACTCTTTACCCCTAGTCACAAGTAATGTATGGCTCATGCAGAAATACAATAAAAATGGCTGGATACCCTTTGTTCACACTCTGAATAAGCAACAGTTATGTGGGGGGAACCAAAATAAAAGCCAAGAGACCTTTACTTAAACAACAACAAAAAAATCTTCCTCCTGCTCCCACCTTTAATGACAGAAATTTAAGCTAAATCAATACTGCTAATTAGTCAGAACACTGAAAGCAAAAGTTACGAAAATGTCTTTTGTCACAAAGAAAGCTTGAGCTATATCCAGTACTTCCTTAAAACAAAGGTTATAGGTTTTGATGTGATGCTTTTCATACAGAATATGAGTTTAGACATGTATCATCATCCCTATTAAACCACTGTCTATGAGACAATGTTTACTGTTCATGGCGGCACAATACCTAACCAGTCCTTGCATTCTGTTTCTAATGACCACATGAAACCAGTTACCTTATTTGAAATTGTCCAGAATTGGCGCTCTGAAGTCATACCATGCAACTCGATTAAGATCTGGCGAATTCTCCAAGGATCTACTGACAGTATGAGCTGATGTTCAAGCTGGCCAATATTGACACTTGCTGAAGCTACAAGAAAAGCAACTAGGTCTCCAGCACATTTCTTCTCAATGTAGACACATTTCTTTAGTATGTAAAATTTTAATCATAACATAGTAAGAACAGCAGAGACAACAATGCTTGTGTAGGTCCAGTCCATCCTTTTGTGCCATTCCACAAACACCTTGTGTAGTTTTCCAGATCCCTGACCTAAAAGGCTGCTTGCAATGCTCCCTCTTCTCACTCCAGCAGCTTGGAGTACTCTTGCTACAGTAAAGCAGTAGCTACAAGATCTGCATTTAAAAAGGGGGTTTCCTACAGTGACTCAGTGAAGATATGCATTTTCTCAACTGGTTCAAGTCATTGCAAGACTGCATTAGAACTGAAAAGGTAAGTTCTACTCAGCTCCAGCCACCATCTGGCATCCCTTTTGTTAGCTTTGACTTGTGCAGCTGCACAGCCAGCCAGCTGTATCTGGGAAATGAACAGGTTGAAAAGATCTGTGTTTGACTTTGGTAGGTTTAAAACTTCATTGAGATGGTACTCCTGGTCCAGCTTACCACAGAGTCAGATGACCATTAGTGTCTAAGTCCAGAGGCAGGGCTCCCTTCCTGGGAACAGCTGCCAGAGCCACATTTGGTTCAAACCAACACTACACCTCTCTCACTTGGTCACTGGGGACACATTTATTTGAGCTTATCTATGATACTCACTTGAGATACAAGCAAGTAACAGCCACTTCCTTCAAAAGGAGGACATGCACCATCTAACAAGGGAAGTATTCTCTCTGAAAGAATTCTCTCTCAACTTTTATGAGAACAGACCTACACTTGGTAACCTCAAGCACGGAAAGAGGGCACTGTCTGCTTATAAGCTAATAGAAATGCTGTGAAAATTACCTGGGATGTCATAAAAAGAAGTCACAGGTTTTGTGCACAGGTTGACTCGAGGAGATCTCTTGCGCATCTGATCAATGAGCAGCTTCCGTTCATCATCTTCCAGCAGTTTTATGAACAGCTCATGAGATGAAATCATGAAGACAAACTGAAGATCTTCCATGCCCAAACACAAGTTTCTAAACAAATAAAAACATTAATACATGAGAAAGAAGGTGGTGCTTATTCTTCCAGTTACAAGTTATCAAAATATTTATTGTGCTTTAATGCACTGCTTACAAAGTGTAAATTCATGATATCTTAATATGGGTACATACTTGAGAAATGCTGCCATTCTTCTCTTCACCGCTTCGGAAGCATTTTCCAGATCTATTGACCCTGAACAAACCTGAGAAACACAGCAGAAAAGAACTAAGCACTCCCCTTAGTACACTTAAAATACGTAATTACAGACACTGTTACCACTCTTACTGAACAGCTTTCTGTCTCACAATTAGTATCAGCCAGGACACCTCTCTCTAAAGGAAAGCAACAAAGTTACCACAGAATCATGGAACAGTTTGGGTTGGAAGGGACCTTACTTCATCTAGTTCCAACCTCCCTATCATGGGATGCCTTCCTTTATCAGGAAATCTGATAAACACTGTAGCCATCACACACTGATGAGAACTTCCTTCAACCTGTACACAAGGCAGGACGTTTCTTCCAATTAGACTTTCCCTCAGACAAAATTCATGTTCCTTTTTTCCTGTTCCTCTGGTAAACAGGTGTGCTGGGGCAAAGTGCCACATTATCAGTCAGCCTCACAAGATCACTAAGTGCATGAGTTTAAAAATGAAACATTTCTATAAGTGCAAAACAGTAAGATTCACTAGGACTTTTTTTAAAGCAGCAATTGAAAGGTAACTTCATATTTAATTTAATTGACAGCTTGCAACAATTTTTTTTAGAAATTTGTTTCAAGTCCTAGTAGGAGTAGTTGATGGAAGAGCTTTTACTTTCTTTGAAGTAGAGAATAATATCAATAATTTTTTACCACATGCTTTAAGAGACAAGCAAAAGACAACATTCATATTAAGAAAAGGTACAAAAATTACAGCAAAGCAACAAAAGGATTAAGTTTAGTTTGAGTAGTAAGTTTCTTAAAAAGCTTCAGCAAGGGTAACAGTCTATGTCTCCAACACAGACTAACTCAGGATCATTTCATGACATGCTAACTTTTACAACAAAGCCAGTGAGGAAGAAGTGGTCCTCTTCAACAGATACCTGCATTTCTACTCTCTGTGTCTTGGAGAATTTGAGTCTTTTTTCCTTGAAACCAAATATTCAGCAACATCTCTATATAATTTTAATGATGTCAAGATTTCAAGCACAAGGTGCAGCAACAGCTCACCACTGGTGCGTCCCCAAGAAATGGAAACACAGCTATGAATATAGACACAAGACTGATTACTGAGTGTAATTGTACTAACCGCAAACAAGTTGAATAATCTTTAACAAGTTACCTTTCTCTGCTTCAGAAATTTGAGCATTACTTGCAACAATAATGCAGTTATATGGGGAAAGAGATATTTGACTAAATACCATTTTCCCTCTTAATTTCAGATTTAATTTTTACCTCCAGAAGGAAGTCTATTTTCTCTTTGCTGGGTTTCAGGAACAGCTGACAAAACTGAATATCGATTGTTCGACCCTGCAATACATCGCAGACTGTGTTGCACACACAGACTTTTAAACAGACTTCATCCAGAGCATCATTCCTGCATGAACACAAAACTGAAGATCACAGAACATCTCTGACAAAGAGTGGGTATCACAGCAGTTAAAGAAAAAAACTAAAAAAAAAAAATTTAAAAAAAGAAAATCAGCCAAGGGGTAATATTAAGCACCCTCATTAAATTTTTTCCATATATGGCCACAATGAGATACATCACACCTTATCTCTCAGTTGGAAGACGCAGTTTAAACAATTGCTAACAGAAATGAAGGCTGAAGTTTCTTGGATGTACTTTGTTATTAAAATATTTTGCATACTTTCCATGAAAAACGTAACTAATGAAAATTGCTTTTCATCACCATTGAACAATTATTTAATGTCTCACCCTTGCTGAGCTTTTTGGAAGAGTTCTCTCAACACCGACTGCCTGAACTGTTCAGGTAAACTGAGGGTTAGGTTATCTTCAAGGAATATCTTCACTAAGTCCTGTGAAACAAACACAGTTGGAATTCCAAGTTAATGCATGATGTAAAAGAAACAGATAAAGTAATTCTATCTGGTAACAATGATCAAACAACCTGTACCCATATTTAATACTAAAATTCATTAAACAACTAGAAAAGGATCAAATGACAAAAAAGCTCTCTATCACCAGAAAAATCAAAGAAAACTGTAAACAAAGAACAAAACAAACTTGCACATCTCAGCAGCAACATTTCCTGAAACCTAAAGAACTAGAGTCTACCTGAAAATTCCACACCTCAGCTGGCAGGAATTATTAACATTGCATACAATCCAAGATATTTTAATCTAATATGTACCAAATTATGTTTTATTCCTAAACATGTGGAGTTTAAAGCAGTATATTAACGGTTAACTGGAACACTTAAATTTATCAAATCCCTATCATTTCAGGTGGAATTATCCATGTGGAATGACAAAAAACCCCTCAATACATGTGGGCTTATTTAAGCACCTTACCTGATAGTTGCCAGATTTCATGCAGCTGTGGATTCGACTATATGGATTTGCCTGTTGGGATGCATCATCAGAAGATGAGGTAAGAACTTCACAAGCTTGACAATACCCAGCTAACCGTTCCTCATCTATGGTGAAATGAAGTGATGATGAGCCATTCTGAAAAGGAAGAGTTAACCAGATGTCAGTGGCCAAAATATTATGAAACCTATGTGTAATTCACAATCACAGAGATTCAGGATTTCCCCAAGTAATAGCAAAACAACAAAAGAATATGCATGTACACACTTTATTTGAATAAAAATTGGAGTTCTGCAGTTTTGGAAATATAAATATTGAGCAAAAGAAGAAAGGAAGTGTAAGTTACTTATAAATTAAAAAATATTTTTAAAAGGTTGTTAGAACATAGACAATCTGATTTTCAAGGGAAAGTCAGACTGAAAAAAAGGATAAGAAGTGCTGTATGGTTACCTTCCTCAAAAACACATCACCTCAATGGACACAGAATGCACTGTTCAGTCAAGTTAATATCAGCATCAGATGTGTTCTTTTTGCATTTCTTGTATCAATACAATTTGTGTAAAAGAACAAAGCAGCAATATGCTGCAACCAATTAATATAATTTCAAATAAGGCACAATGTGGAAAAAAAACCCAACAAAAACTGCAGTCAAAACCTCATGAAGTTTCTTTTAAAAGTATGTGTACCATTAACAGTTACTGAATTGCTAAATAATTAATCAATAATTTAGACAAGTTTTTTATGGAAGAGTTGACTATACAAGCTAATAGAACACTTGTTACCTTTGCAATCAGCTCCTTTGTTTTGAAAAACTTTTCTTTAGCCTTTTCATGAACAGCTGCATTTGTTGATCCTTGTTGGAAATAGATTGCCCCCAAATCGTAGCAAACCTGCAAACAGCATTGACATAAAATAGTATCTAAATGTCCAAGACAATGTGTTTTATGTTAAGATTAAGTATTTCAGCTCAAACAGTGCACCTACTTTAAACTACTTGTAGTTTCATCTAATGTACTAACATACACTTCACACCTTTCCCCATATACTTCAGTTGCTTTCTCTTTAACTGCAATCTCAGTCTGAGCAACTCTCCACAAGCATTAAAATATTACAGGATGATTTCCACATAATCACTGAAAACAATGCAATAAGCTGCCCTGTCATATAATGGTTTATTCAGGGGAGAGAAGGGGAGTGAAAGTGAGAGATGGGGGCTGGGGGGGAAGCAACAATATTTACAGTGTTGAAAAAAGTTCTGATAATGTAAAAATTAAGTCGGTAATATTTCATCACAGTACCAAAAGAAATAAAAGGAACAATAATAGAAATACATTGCAATTTACATAAAAATTATTACTTAACACTTTGTCTAAAGAAATGGACATAAATGGAAAGCTTTAGTACACAATGTAAGCTACCTGGCACTGTATCTCCTCTGCACTGATTTTCAGTCCAGCTGTGGAACTCTCTGTTTCTCCATTCACCATACCAGGTTCCATGGCCAATAAATCCAGAGTTCTTATGGTATGGACATAAAGATCTTTGTTTAATTTAAGTGCTCCTTCTAGTACCAGGATGGAATCAGCAGCCTGCTCTTTCAACTGTAATAGTTCAAATGCATTAAAAGAATTAAATTACTGGTTTTGAGTTTAACTCTGGGTTTAAGTTAACACTAGAAATGTAACAATACAGTAAAAGGATAGTAAAAAAACCTGGTCCCTATACGACTGTCCTGTTGTCATGTGGTATCTGCTTTTCTATTTCTTGAACAATAAAGATATTCTTATATATGTAAATTCGAGCAAAAATAAGATGGGAAGAGTCTCACCACTTTCAAAATATTTTCAGTTAGCTCCTTTTCTTGCTGCATCTGGTTCATCCTGCAAAACAGAGGTGAAGATCTCAATTATAAAGCAGACCTGCATGTTACTTTACCTCATGTTCTACATCACACAATACTAAGTTTTTGCTTAATTACATTTTAAACATCGTTATGCAGGACCACTGACTGTTTTTATCTACCTGCATCTTAAATACAGAATTATATAGTTTTGTATGAGAATGTGGTTCAATAAAATGGAAGTGACAAAGTTTTCATTGCTTTTCTTTAAAGCAGATTGCTAATGTTAGCAAAATATTAGCAAAACAATCATGAAGAAATTGGCTTACACAGCCTTACATCTCTTGAAGCTTCACTACTTAAATCTTCTCAATTGTGTGTCAGGGGCAGAAGTGTGTTCACATGTTTATATAAATATCTGAAATATTTTTAAATTATTTCCCCATACAGAATTTTTTGGTTCAGGGTAAGACTTTGATACATATTTTACTATAAATCTTGTATTGTTGTGTAAGTAGTAGTGGTATTTTTCATCAACATAGTCAATAGACTCTGTCATATAAACTTAACATAAAACACATGAAAAGTACCACCAAGAGAATTCCAACTTTTGGAGAAATTTATGACATAAAAGTCAATTCCAAGAACAAGTTGTAGCTAAAGCCACACAACTTCAAGAACCCAAAATTGATTTTAAGTTACAAATTATTGCCTTATGAAGCAAACAAAAAAACTTCATTATTTCTCAGGTTATCACACACAATGGGTATAATATCCCATCAAATGGGTATAATGAAACAACTGTATTAAGCAAGCTCCTGTAAGTTAAAAAAACATGCAAGAAATATACCCTGTTTAAACTAGAAAATAAGCATTTTGCTGAGGTAAATTGTCAGCTCCATTTCTCACCTGGTTTTTCATGCTGCTACAGTGTCATAGAGATTATAAAATTAAGAGTAGACCAAAAGACAAATAGGTATATGTATCAAGCTTATCTGACAGGAAAGTAAGAATATACTTGAAATAAATGCAAGTTTTCCACGTTACTTCTAGGCATTTTAAGCAACTGTACATTATTAACATGATTTAATCCACCCAGAAATTAAATTCCTGATTATAAAATACCGATGAAATCCAAAAAAAATTATACCTGTAACTTACACATTTAACTGAGGTGGACCAGGTTTCACTTGCTTTACAGGAAAACTACTTTGAACGATGGTCCTTATGGCCCTACAGAGGAGAAAAAATAAAAGAAGAGTATTAGCCTCAGGATTGTAAAGTGCAGATTACAGGCCTCTTAATAATCATTTCAGATACATTCTACTATTAGAATACATCCACTACTCAGGAGCATATGTAGTAGTTAAGAAATGCTTTTATGTTCATAAAGAGCTAAGACAGTAAGATTTTTATACTTAAAAGGTGACAGTTCAAACCACCACCTTGACTGTCTTTTGGGGAAAAACCCCAGCTGTAGACAGAATTCAGAGTCCGCTTCTCACTACAACCTACCTACAGGCCACAATATTATTAGTAACTTGAGATTCTTTCTCCTTCTATGTACAAATACGGGGCAGTTCCGTGGTGTAAACAAGAGCACTCTGGACTCCAAATCCCAAGAACCTGAGTTTGAGTCTCAGTGGGGACCATCCCCTGGCAGTTAAAGTCTCCCTGCCATCCCATCCCGTCAGATCTTGGATGCTCAGCAGGGTCAGCCCCGGTTAGTACTGGGTGCTGTGACAGTCCCGAGGACTTCACTGTCACTGCCCAAGCTCGCTCGGCCGTGGCAGATGGACCTTAGGGACTTAAATGGGGGGGCCAGTTCTGTGCACGCTGTGCCTCACCTAAAAAATCCACTGCACAGGCTGGAAGGGCACACTCACGTGGGGAGAGCCCTGCCCAAACCTTTGTTCATGAAGTCTGGCCATACACATACATACAAATACACTTGCAGAAGAAAACATTGTTTTGCTCTACCACGATTTTAAGATTATTGCCTGAGAGTAGTTTACCATCTGTTGTAGAGGAGTATTGCCATTGCAGTGGTTGGGGGTAAGCTGGACAGGTCTACATCCACATGTTTAGTTCCTGGAGGAACTTTGCTGATACACAGAAGTTCATTTAGTAGCATGTTCAATACCGGAACAGACAAGCTATTTAAATTAAAAAAAAAGAGAGAGAGAGAGAGAATCATATATTTCATACAGTGTATCTGCCTGTGGGATGTTAATTAACATACACTACTGTTCAGTACTATATTATTACTTAACACCCCGTGGATGTAACGGTAGGATGTTCATTCTGCATCATGAAATGCTCTGTATCAGAAGGCATTTGAGATCAGGTATGTAAAGCAGTTACCAGTATTAGCAGCATAAAAACAGTGCAAATGGATGGTTGCCTGAGAGCTGAACTACTACACACCACTGCATTAGTCCATGCTGGCACCTCCCCAGAATAATCCTGTCACCTGTAATAGCAGGGCCCAACTAACAAGAAGTTCTTTCAAAGCAGTCCCAGACTATACTTCCAGAAGGTAAACAACCACATTTCCATCACAAATGGAGTTTCACTTACATAAAGTGAACAGGAGAAACTAGGAACTGGAATAAAGCCTATGTAAAACATACATTAGCTGGGACAGATCCCCCTGATAAAATAAGAAGGCATGCGGGCTGGTCTGCATCATTGCAAGCTTTTGAGGTACAATTTAACACAACTGAAACACTACTACTAATTTAGACATTATTTGAAATTAAAAGTTATCAGCTCCTGCCGAAGTACCTTTGATCTTGTGAGAAATTTGCACTTTTTTGCAACAAGTATTGAACACCACCAGTCAAACCACACTTTTAGCAGCTAAAGTCAGGATTTCTGTTTAACCAATTTCAGGTCTCGTGTTACATCAGACTCCAGGTCTGTCATCAAGCTACCATTTTAAACTAACAAATACAGTTTTTACTATGAGAGGTCCAGGAATCTTGTTTTCATTGGCAAAAGTAGAACACCATTCAATTGTTTACAACAGCATAACTTTTAGGAAAAAAGTTTGGCTCAAGGCATTATTTTATTCCTTTTAACTACTATGACTGAAGCTTTGGATATAATCAGTTAAAAATCAAAAGCCTGCTTCTTAATTAAAAATAATCTTAGTCTTCATGAGTCAACAGAACAAAAACTCTAACTACTATATAGAAATACTAATTTAGTAGTTGAACTTACTTCAGATTGGTTCTCAAAAAACCCACCAGAGATGGACAAAACAACCCTATCAAAACACCAAACCTGCTCAAAGGTGTCATTACAGTAGGGCTGATTTTTGAATCAATATTATAACTGCATTTTAGGAAGTAAAAGGACTAACTGACAGAAAACACACCATGAATATACTTCAAAATAAATTCCTCCTGCGGAAAGGGAAGTAGACAAAAAAAGCCCTCTGGTACACACACACATAGAACTGCTTTTAAAGCTGGTACATATATAAACCCCCTACTACATACCAGATATTTTTGTTTATACAGTACTTTCACAACTAAACACAATCAAGGTTTCTGTTCATTCTCTGCAGCTGTGCAGTATCTCAGAAAGGTACTTTGGAAAGCAGTAATCCTGTCTCACTAAGGCAGACAAATATGACATAGCCTAACAAAATACAAAAATATTACGTGCGTGTGTGTGTAATGAGAGAACTTCACATAAAAAATCAAAGATATCTCATTACAAATCTTTTTACTGTTCATTATGGTACAATTCTTAAAAAAATAATAAAATATGAATGAGAAATACAAACAAAATGATATAAAAAGAAAACAGCTCTACTAATAATTTGAATAGTTTTTTTTTCAAAATACTTCTGAAATTAAAAAGAAATCTATAGCATTATAAAGAACATGACTCTAAGATCAACTCCAGAGGACTAAAGCAATATAGCAATGTAACACAGTTTGTTTTTTTAAAGAAACTTTGTAACACACTCAGAGTCAATGTAACTTTAATGAAAACCTTTCTTCTTCCAAGGTGTCTGCAAGTCCAATGTTTTGCTTAATATCTTTATCAATGTTCGAGGGCACCCTCAGTCAGTTTGCAGCTGACACCAAGTTGGATGGAGGTGTTTACCCACTCGAGGGTCAGAAGGCTCTGAGGAGGGATGTGGACAGCCTGGATCAATGGGCTGAGCCAACTCTAAGAGGTTCAACCAGACAAAATGCTGGGTCCTGCACCTGGGTCACAACAACCTCATGCAGTGCTACAGGCTGGGGGAAGAGCATGAAAGGCACTGGAAAGTGGCAGAAAAACACCTGGGAGTGCGGCTGGATATGGGCCAGCAGTGTGCCCAGGTGGCCAAGAAGGCCAGAGGCATCCTCACATGTAAGAGTAACAGCGTGGCCAGCAGGACCAGGGCAGTGATTGTCCTCCTCAGCTCTGGTGGGGCCACACCTTGAGTGCTGTGTCCAGTTCTGGGCCCTTCCCTACAGGAAGGACAATGAGGTGCTGGGATTGTGTCCAGAGAAGGGCAATGAAGCTGAGGAAGGGTCTGGAGCACAAGTCTGATGAGTGGCTGAGGGAGCTTGGGTTGTTTAGTCTGGAGGAGGTTCAGGGGCAACTACCTGAAAGGAGGCTGTAGCCAGGTGGGGGTTGGTCTCCTCCCAGAAAACAAGACCAGAGGAAACAGCCTCAAGCTGTGCCAGGGAAGTTTAGATTGGGTATTAGGTGGAACTGCTTCACCAAAAGGGCAGTCAGGCATTGGAACAGGCTACCCAGGGAAGTGGTTGAGTCACCAGGCAAGTGCAGGGTCTTGCACCTTGGGAGGAATAACCTCAGGTGCCAGTACAGGCTGACGGCTGACCTGCTAGAAAGCAGCTCTGCAAAGAAGGACCTGGGGGTCCTGGTGGACAACAAAGAAGGTCAAAGGTATCCTGGAGTGCATTAGGAAAAGCATTGGCAGCAGGTCAAGGGAAGTGATCTTGCCCTGCTACTAGTGAGGCCTCATCTGGAGCAGTGTCCAGTTCTGGGCTCCTCAGTGCAAGAAAGACATGGAGCTGCTGGAGCAGGTCCAGGTGCAGGGCAAGAAAGACGATGAAGAGACTGGAGGACCTCTCTTATGAGGAAAGGCTGAGAGAGTTGGGCCTGTTCAGCCTCAAGAAGAGGCTCATCAATGTCTGTAAGTATCTCAAGAGAGGGAGTAAAGAGGATGGAGTCAGGCTCTTCTAGATGGTGTCAAGCAACAGGACAAGAGGCAACAGGCAGAAACTGATGCACAGGAAGTTCCACCCAAATACAAGGAAGAACTTCTTTACTGTGCAGGTGACCATGCAGGGGAACAGACTGCCCAGAGAGGTTGTGGAGTCTCCCTCAGTGGAGATATTCAAGAACTGTCCAGATGCAATCCTGTGCAATGTGCTCTGGGATGACCCTTCCAGACCAGGGAGGTTGGCCCAGATGCCCCACTGCGGTCCCTTCCAACTGACCCACTCCGATTCTGTCATTTGCAGCTCCCTGCTGTGCTCAGCACTGTCAGAGTGATGGAGTTCCTAACCGTTCTAGCTCATCAGACCATTTTGCACCTAAAACTTTTTGTGTTAAAAAATCCAAAGGTGGAGTTAGTCTATTTAAAGCACAGTCAGTTCTGTGATCTGGTTTGCAGATACATGGAGTTATTCAACAAAATGGGAGCAAGACCTCCAACTTTAAGCAAGTCAGAATGAGATTAAGCTAGCTTTGTCCTTGAAGAAAACATAACCTCCAATTCATGTTTCTGCAGTTTACATGTACACATCTTAATGTCTAAGACACACTGCTTTTCCTCTCTAAATTCTAAACAGCAACGATTCACTCAGAGACATTGCCTTTATCAAAACCCTTTCCTAACTTACAGGTGAAATCAAACAATTTCAACTTTCACACTCAAGACTCTTCTTAATATAAGCAAGATACTGTCAGAAAAGAAAGTAAGACAGATTTTTGTTAAAAGAAGACCATAAGCCACTTCAATTTAGTAATTTCAGCATGAAGATGTACAGACTATACCTTTTCTCTAATATATCCAAATCCCACTTCAGATGAGCAGCAACTTTGAGAGCAAGAAGTTTTAAAATACGGTTTCTTTTATTATCAGGTGGTGGCTGGACTTGGTTTTGTTCATTCACTGATGGTTTTGAAGCTTGTTCCAAGAACTGAACAATCAGCTGCACAGGTGGTGGATCTGCAAAAAACCACAGCCACTCCTCAGATTTTCTGTAAGCCCCAGAAGTTTCTTTTTCACCTATGAATGAGATTCCTATACCCTGGTCATTTATGCTTCTGACATTGTCACCCAGCAGACTCTAATCCCAAAGGGTGTCCTGCTGTACGACGACTCAAAGCAGACTAGTAACATATCTTTCCTTAACCCTCAAGTTCACTTGACCATGGTAACCACAGTCTGATACTTCTATTTATTTTCAATATTTTGTATTAATTATGTTTCAGTACTTGCCTCTACTGAAAATTAACATTACATAATGAAATCACAAGTTAGCTGCCTGTAAAAAAAAATATATATATGCTTGTATTTAAAATATACTTACACACAACTGCTGGTACTTGTGAATACATTTAGAGAAGACTTTCAGATTGATTAAAAAACAACAACAAAAGAAGCATCCAAATCTCTCCCTTACAATAAGACCTTACAATAAGCCTCTCAATACCTTTGAGCTCTTTTGGAGAAAGTCAGACTGTACTATTACACTCTCACTGAACTTTGTGAAACATAAACAAGTATTAACATTTTACTTAATTGTAATACAGAATATAAAACCTAAACCTGACCATGCTTAAATTTACATTTCGTAGAGGCAGTAACCCTCTAGGTTCTCCTATTTCCTCCATCTCCTTATAGAATTCAGGTACTGAAAAAGATGACTATTACTTATGAACTACAAAAGATCAGCTACTTTTAAACACGATCACTTTCTTTTAGTACATCAGACCCGGTTTCTATTTATTCCAGGTCCGAGAGCAATTTCAGCACCGAACCTCTAGGCGGACTCCAGCTCCTGACATTACGAAGACTCTAATGGGAGAAAACCACCTGCAAACTGCAATGATGTTCACAAACAGCACTTTCCACCGTACAAATAAGCAACTTGCAAACACTTCCACACACAAAACTCATACATGAGAAAAGAAAAGCGGTCTACCTAACGGGGCAGACAGAGAAACTAAGCTGTTAAATAAGAAAGATAATGTAAAGGGAGAAAAAAACACGTTATGACTCGCCCTAAGTGCAGCCAGTGCCCGGCTGGCCCTGCCCCCGAGTGCCCCAGCCCCGCAGCAGAGTCCCCGCAGCAGAGTCCCCGCACCGCCACCGCCACCGCGCAGCCCCTCCGGGCGTTCCTGCGTAGGGGCCGGGGAAGGCAGCGGGGCCGGGCGGCGGCGAGCGAGAGCGGGGAGCGGAGCGCGGCCAGGGAGCAGGGCCGGGGAGCGGGGCCGGGCGGCGGGGAGCGGGGCNCCGCGCTCATGGCGCCGCCGGGCCCGCACGGAACTCCGCAGGGACCGCGCCGCTCCGCACCGGCCCCACGGACGGCACCACAAGATGGCGCCGGCACCGCCCCGCGGGAGGCGGGGCAGGGACGGGGCGAACATGGCGTCGGGGGGGCGGGGCGGCCCCGCCTCCTCAGCGAGGCCCCGCCCGGTCCGGCGTGGGTGCCGCCCGAGCTCCCCGGGCTCGGCGGGCCGGGGGGGCCGGGGCGCAGAGCGCAGGGC
>VWZD01013508.1:829237-916734 GCA_013396695.1 Sakesphorus luctuosus | reverse complement strand
GCACATGTCCCGCACCGCCGCGGCCGCCCCTCCACCTGTGTGCCCACCGTGGCCCTGCCCCGCACGGGCATCCCCTGCGAGCCCTCAGGCCGGTACACGCCTCACCCTTCAGCTTCCTGCCCGTGCACACCCTGATGCTTTATGCAAGGGCAAAGAAATCAAGGCCTTGATCCATGGAGAAGGGCAGATTCAGTTAAGGGGACCTTAAAAATCCTCCCGTCCCAGCCCCGCCGCCGTGGGCAGGGACAGCTCCCTCCGAGCCCGGCTCCATCCAGCCTCGCCTTGGACACTCCAGGGCCTCCTTGGGCAACCTGTTCCAGTGTCTCACCACCCTCACAGTGAAGAATTTCTTCTTAATATGTAACTTAAATTTCCCCTCTTTCAGTTTATACCCATTACTCCTTGTGCTGTCACTACAGTTCTGATCAAGAGTCGCTCTCTGGCTTCCCTCTGTATAGTGGCCCAAGAAGACAGAAGAACGTTCCTTGTTCCCATCTTCCATGAGGACAGAAGTCCATTACATGTCCTGACTACAATGCAATTTGTTACCTTCTGTGGTGTCTGTTACTTTGTGTGTGCAGTTATTTGTCAGAAAAAAGTTCACTACTGTTTCAGCTTTCCTGAGTTACTGTTTAATGCATCTATATATAAAATGTTCAGTGTGAGGATATGAATTACAAAATAATCCTCTAGGACATCATCGTTAGACTGTTCACATTATTTGTAGTACATTGTTCAAATTAGTCTCTTTTGGAAGAGAGTTCACCAATAATTGTGCTACGCTTTGCTTGATACCAAGTTCAGAAGAGGCAACTTAATAAAAGAGCAAGGAAAATGTGTATGCACATCATGAAAATGTTGTAAGAGCTCAACACTGAGAAGAGTTGCCTCACTGAAGTTCTGGGGCTCAGCAGTTTTCATTTGCAGCAATGACATATGTAATAACCCCAGGTGTAAAGGATTTTGTAGTTTCTTACCACAGCATGCATTTTCAGAATGGAAGAAAAATGTACACTAAGTGAGATGTGGCTATACATTAATGTGGCCACAATACTTGGGTTTTATGACTTTGTAAGAAAAATCAGTGTTCAGACATATGAGACTTGGGCATGAAAGGGGGGGCTTATGCTGACTTTTTACTCCACATATTTCTAAATAAATACTGCTATTTTAATATATTGATATAAGTAATTTTATGGAATGAATACAGATTGTTTTATTCAGTTCAGGTGGTATTTTTTTTTTCAATTTTCAGTGTAAACTATTTGCCTAATAGTATCAAAATCTTCCTTCTATGTAAAAAACTAATTTACATTTCCATCTTTTTTGCTAAGTAGAAGGAAGAAAAGTGATGAAGAGCAACAAGGCTGGTGAAGGGACTGGAGCACAAGTCCTATGGGGAGAGGCTGAGGGAGCTGGGGTTGTTTAGCCTGGAGAAGAGGAGGCTCAGAGGTGACCTCAGCACTGTCTAGAACTACCTGAAGGGAAGTTCCAGCCAGGTGAGTGTTGGTCTCTTCTCCCAGGCACTCAGCAATAGGACAAGGGGGCACGGGCTCAAGCTCTGCCAGGGGAAATTTAAGTTGGAGATCAGAAAAAAATTCTTTCCAGAGAGAGTGGAATTGGCCATTGGAATGGACTGCCCAGAGAGGTGGTGGATTCACCATCCCTGGAGGTTTTTAAACTGAGATTGGATGTGGCACTGAGTGCCATGATCTGGTAAATGGACTGAAGTTGGCCCAAGGGTTGGACTTGATGATCTCAGAGGTCTTTTCCAACCCAATTGATTCTATGATTCTATGAAAGGTCTAATTTTAAAACATATATAAATCAAAGCCAAATGTCAAGACTTCAGTAAAAAACAAGTGTTATGTATCATGTTGTACTGGTATTTAAAAAACCCACTGAGTTGAAAACAGTTAAAACAGACTCAGTACTTCAGAGCTGTCAAGCACTCAGTAAGCATCTGTTAACATCCACACATGACTCATGCACCAGAAGCTGTCCCTGCTTCAGAGAGGTGAGGAAAGGAAAGAACAACGTGATCTACCCATGGTCACAGAGGGGAGTGTTCAAGTCAGTGTTGGATTTCAGAAGCTTCTGACTCCCTTTCCACACTAAAACCAGTCGCTTGTTTGGGCAGCAGGAGTAGGAGGAGGCAACAGAGTAGCGTGTAGGTTTCCCATGCTTTTTACAATTTTTACAATGACTGTCCTGATTGAAAGAGTTCAGTTCCAACTTTTGCCTGGATGCCCTTCGAGCTTCATTTCACAGCTGCTATCAGCTCTTCTGTTTTCCAGATCTTGAAGAAGGGTTCCATGTGAAAAGCCAAGCTGGACATAAAAGTTTACTGAATGGGAACTTTTCCCAGGTCTTGCAACTTCCTTTAAGGGTGTAAAATTGTCACAGAAGCAAAGTGCTATTCACAGCTGGGATCTTTCTATTCTCTTCCCCTCTTTACATGTAATTGGAAAAAGGGTCAGACAGAAAAAGTCTCCCACAGTTGGGCGGCCTGTCATAGTGAGGTGGCATGTGTGATGTCAAGGGAGAGTACAGTTTAGGGCAATATGGCAAAAGCTGACAAGAAACCAAAAGTTTAAAATGTTTTATATTTAACAATTTTAATAATTATTTCACAGTCTAAAATTAATTCAATATAAAAAACAAGAATGCCCTACCCATTGTTGCCAACAAGATAGAATTCACATTAATGCTGTGGAGAAAATAATTCAAGTTCTTGCATCCAGGATAATTCCAGTAAGTCACTGTGGTCTACACAAATAAAAAAGGATATTATAAAGCTATTCTATAGAAATCCTACATTACAAAGTTTTCGAGAAAAGTCATGCTTTAAAAGTCTTTGCACTTCCATCATTAAATAACTGTACAGTGCATATAAAAAGATCATTCAAATTATCACTCCTGGGAAAAGTGAGTATATCATACTACCCTAACTAAAAACTTGCATCACAAACGTTACTTGATGTAACTTATATATAAAAAAGGTCATTTTTAAAAGTAGCATCCATACATCATGACAATGTGTCAAGTTCCTTTAACTCTGGTTACAAATTTTCATTTGAGACCTTATAGAGTTCTTTAAGCATGTCAAACTTTGACCCCCACTCTTGGAGGCAATCATAATTCAGATCTTCATCACCACTCATAGAATCTAAAGAACTAAGGCTCCCTGCTACAGAGCACTGCCCTTCTAAGCAGTAAAAATGAATAGTGTCAGCTGGAAGACTCTTTGGATCATTGTCTGCATCCCGGATGATTTGAGAAACATATTCCTTCAAGTCTGGGATGCTGGTAACAGCTGATATTGATTGTTTTTGATGTGCATGTTTTGGGAATGAGTCTCTTTTGGGGCCAGTTTGTGTCCTGGAGTGTGGAGCAGCTGCCCGCAAGGAGAAGTGGGGAATTTTATGGAGAGGTTTCTTCAGTTTATCTATATCGTAAGCATGCTGGAAACAAGAAGAATGCAAAAATCAGAGAGGAACAACTTAAAAGGAAACAGGTTCAAAAAATGTTTTGAAACACAAGGCAACACAATATTGGATTCTGTGAGTTTTCTACAGGCTGAAGAAAAGAGAGGGCCTAGTTCAGAGAGCTAAATCCAGATCATACCAAATCCCTTTGTGTAATTATAGTGTTCAGCTAAAGCAATAATGCTATACCCAGAGCAGCCCCCCTCAAAGGTGGCCACATATGACCAGTGTGATGGTATGAATTGGCTTTTGGGTTATAGAAGCCTTTCACTTAACAGTACTTGAGATTAAAAGAAAAAACAGTCAAAACCCAAAGCCAAATTGACAATGACCTTAAGTTAGCTAAAAAGTCTGGGAAAGGAAAGTGAGCAGAGGTTGGATTTGCGAAGACTGGCTTAAAGCTGCATCATACCTGGTCACGTTCTCCGCCTCCTTCTTCATTATAATTGAAGACATTTTCTCTAACATCCTCCCAGCTTTCACGCTCTTCAGGAATGTGGTAAATTCCTCCTTTCCGAAACCCTGAACTTCCCCACTGACTCCACACCGTGTAGGAAACCAAGAGTGCTGGAAGAAATAGAAACATATATTTGTTATATGACAGATGAAAAAGTATGACCCATGATAAAAGTAGTTATATGATTCCTGAGATATTACAACAACTCTTAATTTGGCAATGAAATTTGCAGATAAGAAATGAGTAATTGTTAAAATATAAATAACTTAAAGTCATGAATGTAAAGAATAAACTATGTATATTACATCATAAACTTCATTAAAAGAGTATTTTACTTACCTAAAAGAATCCATTTATATAGAAGGCATTTTGGCCAATCTCTGGCCTTTCACCAATCCTGAGTAAATAAGATACCCAAAGTAAGTAAACCACTGTTTTAATGAAGATTACAAGTGTAATATAATCATGGAATCTTTACTATTCTGACATGGGTGTACAGTTTATCAACATGAACAGTTTTATGGTGTTATTAACTTTTCAGCCAAAGTGTACCTGAAACTGGACACACTGTGAGTATCTCCCTCTGCCCCACACTCTTAACGAGGCTTCCCTGTTAAGATCACGAACTGTCTAGAGGAAGATCTCTTCCTATCTAATATGTCAAGAGTGGGTACTAGCTGTAGGTCCTGCCTATTAAAAATGTAAGGTCTCAGGGCGTGTGGGAGTTTCAAATGGATGTGGCTGCACACAGAGTTGCACGCAAAGATGGAGAGCTCTTACTTAGGAAGGATTCAAAATAATTGATTCTGAAAGAAAAGTCCCAAACTGGCTTGAACTGTCTTCAAAGCAAGTAACTGTAATTATGTGCTGTTGCCTGCCTCTTAGCATCCTGAAATGAACTTCCAATTGGTCATCTCCAGGAAAGGTGAGACACTCATCACAACATCCAAGGGTAAAGCAGACTTAATTTAATGGATCAAGGTACAAGATTGAAAAGAAAGAAAAAAGGTACATGATTTCCTACCTAGGAAGACAAGGAGGCACATGCTGATTGCTAGAATAGAGCCAGAGCTGAGTCCAACTGGTCTTCCAGCCTTCACCTGGCTAATTTCACACCATCTTCCCTTGTAACCTTCAGGGCACTGGCAGATAGTCTTGTCTTGGGATTGAGCCACACAGGTACCCCCATTCCTACAGGTCCAGCGTCCACAAGGGGATGAGGTACAGTGTCTGAGCCCTGTAAGGGTGTCAGTCACTTCTACTTTCCCAGCTGGGCACCTGACAATCAAAGCAGGCAATATCTTTTAGGTAAGCAAAGCATCTGGAGCTGTATGTTGTTTTGTGCACAGTTTGTTACTGTTTCTTTAAAGACAATTTTAACTATTTTCAAGCAAACCACAAATCTATATTGAGAGTATGAAATACAGTTGAAGTCTAACATAGTGGTTAGTAGGCTTATGAAAACATGAACACATGTTCCATTTTCCCTGTCCAGAAGATATGCAGAAGAGCTTCACTCCTTCCTTAAAAAAGGGATCCATCTGTTCCTAAATAGACTATCCCTTTTTCTATAGCCATGTTCTAATCAAAGTCTCTAAAAGGAAATGGATTGCCAAAACTGATGGGGAAAGGGATATCAAGCACTTGGTGTAAGCTTTGTAATGTTCATTTGAACCTTTGGGAGAAATGTCATTGACCTTCTCAGAATGATCCATCTTGTCTTTTAGGACTGATTTCTTCTGATGTATAATTGGAGGAATACTTTGAGGTCACAGACCTGCTTTCTGTAATCCAAAGAAGAAATACTACTGAAAAAAATGAAAGAAACTTTCTTTCACTTGTTCTTTCACAAGCAGACTTAAAAAATGAGTGTCCCAAAGCACACTTCAAACCATCTCATAGCTTCTTCTAGCAAAGAATCACCAGGTCTCAGAAGTGATAAATTTTGGCTGAATTCCAAGAATTCAAGTGGCTGCTTCTTTCAGTCCTGTATGTTGGGGTTTTTTAAACAGAAACACCTGCATTTTGATTTGCATATTTTAATAAATATTTTTTACATTTTCTTTAAATAGTGTCTCTTCCCCAAAAAACTGACTTTGTACGATAACAGTTGTAACAGGCTGACCCTGGGCAGTCAATTTTTTAATCCAATTTTGTGACAGTCTAATTTTGAAAGTCTCATTGTTTCATACAAATTATGATTAATTTCCACTTTTTGTCAGAAAATATATGTAAATATGTATTGTATTTGCAATGTATCTTTATACATAAATGTATCAAAATATATTTTATACATTTTATATACATGTATGTATAAAATATATGTATCTTTTATATACACAGGAAAGATCAAAGTCTTTGCAATCCCCCTTTTATCATAGGCCATTTCAGTTTCTTGCTGGCCTGTGATCTCACCATGGAAAAAAAGGTGAAATAAATAGGTTCCATATCGCACTTGCAGAAAAAAGCAAGTCTAGTCCATGATGAGAGATGAGATAGAGGGAAGGATTTGTCCCTAGGATGACCCTCTCTGGCCAGCAACCACAGGTAGTTTTACTGTTAGAAGCAAGTTGCCTGGTCTGAGGTGGAAAGAAAGACCTCCCCAGCCATGCCCAGATGAAAACAAAAGCTTGATGTACCGGCATTCGTATTTTCTCCACAGGTCAACACAAAGGAAGGGGCTGTAACAGGGCTGGCTGCTGCAGGCACTGGAATGGCATCCCATGGTGACTCCTTGCCGCCTCAGAATTAAGCCAAACTCTGTGCTTCTGCCTTCCACAAGGAGCGGCTGACCATTCAGCTGGACATCACGCATACAACCTGCATCAAAGCAGAGGAGTATGCAGAGGAGTACCTTAAGTTAGCTACTTCCCCACCTCAAGCCTTGCCCCTAGCACATATGCAGGAAACCTTAGAGCACTGCAGAAAGATTAAAACATTTTTGAAAAAGATCTTCAGAGCATGTGTCTATGTGCTCTAGTCAATCTGCAGGTCGACAACACTTCTCCAGGACAGCTGCTTGGTACCAATGCAATAATTTAGTAGAGCTGTGCTATGAACCACAACAGCTCCACTAAATTAATCTAGGTTTAAGATATAATCTTAAAAGTGGGCCTGAATAAAAAGCAACAGAATGGTAAAAGCTGTCTTCTTGTTGAGTCTCCAAGTCTCAGCACCCCACTCTAGAAAATGTAGAGAGCACCATGAATGCCTTGTGACTCCTTCTCTCCTACCAGGAGGTGCTGTATCTGTTCCTTAAACCCTTCCGAGGCAAAAATGGAGTGAAGATCACAGCATGAATACACTGGTTGGATCCTTTGACATGGGAAACCCTGGTCTAGTGGAAGATGTCCCTGCCCATCACAGAGGCTAGATGGAACTAGATGATCTTTAAGGTCTCTTCCAGACCAAACCATTCTGTGATTCCATGAAATAAAAATCTGAAGTGTTACTTTTTCATATTTAAAGGCAATATCAGATCTTCACTAGAAGCAGATACAACGGCAAATAGAGTTAAACATTGGCTCTTGGGAATGGTAACATTGGAAATTGTTACCTGGGTTTGAACCTCTGCAATAACTCAAAGATGTCACCTTCAGGCTTTAATTCCCTCCTTTTATGAATCCATGATGTCACTTACCTTGGAAATCACTCTCTGAATGACTGGGAAGGTGGTTTCCTAGCACGATGCTTGCCCACTCCATTTCAAACCATCTATTCGTACCCAAGACAGAGGTGACTTCATGATCACCTCCACCACTGTTAACACGCAGGGTAAATTCGTTGTTGTAGCGCTCCATGGTCAGAAGAACCCACTGGCCATTGTTTATGCGTAATGTCTTCATTCTCAGAGAGTGATTTTTGTCCCCCAAACTGAAGTTAACACTGAAGAAACCCTCAACCACCTAGAGGAAGATGATAAAGGCCTTTAATAACAGAAATACACTTTGAAATTTTATTACACAGTTCTGCCTCAAGAAATAGATCTGAGTTTTTAAAATTAAAATGGCACTCTTGTTTTTAAGTGCTTTATTTCCAAATAAACGCCACCACAAGAAAACTGCAGATCCAGGGATTATCAAGTCTTTTTTTTACAGGCCACTCTTCTAACTGACATGAGCCCTGTAGTCACTCTTCTCCTTACTGATACCTACTTTTAAGTCTTCCCAGCTTAACCTCCTGCTACAATTAGAATAATTAGCCTCTCTAGCTAACAGAATCCAGACAACTTTTTTCAGCAATGACAAAAATGTAGACACCAGTTTTGTAGACAGGGATAGATAGAAGCAAAGGGAAAAGACAAGCAAGGCAAAACAATCTTCCTTGTTCACATGTATCACATGCACTCACATGTATGTTCTGCAGCCAGTGAAACAACTAGAGTTTGTGCCATGGAAGAGTAATACTGAGAAGGACAACAAAAGTGAGAGCAGTTACTCTCATATGGAAAATTCTTGCTCTTTATTACATTACAGAACAGGTGTCCTTAATCAGAAACTACATCTTTTTCACTTACTAGGGTACTCCATGACAAATCAAGAGCACACGAAGAACGGCTTTTGGACTGCTCACCTCCAGTCGGATGTATCCGATCCCATCTGCAGAGGCCAAGCTGAGCAGGGTGCCGTGGGAGATCCGGGTGCGCACCATCAGCTGGATCTGAGTGCTGCGAGTGCTGAGGATGCTTCTTGGCTCATAATGGATCCAGCTGTCCCTTCCAAAAGCCCACTCTGGAAGAACTGGGCACAATACACACAAAATGAGAGTGAAAATCTCAGAAATTATTGCTCCTTCAGATCTCTGCTCCTTCAGAATTAACAATTTCTGAATGCCAGACTTTTAGTTCTTAAGAAATTTTGGCTACATAATCAAGCAGGGAAAGCACCTCGTACTGCAAAAGGAATTAAGAGAAAAACAACAAATCAAGGATTCAGAATTTAGGCAGGAAAGGGACAATGAGGTACTGTCTCTAACATTCTGTCTGTTACAAGCTGTAGGTTCTACCCAATCACTCCCACACTGGGCCCAATAACTTTTGTTTTTTAAATCTGAAACATATCTTCCAGTAAAGTACCTGGTATTGATCTGAAGAAAAAACTCAAACAGAACCAAAAAAAACCCTAACCAAATGAAAACAGAATCAAATGTTTCTTTCAGTGGTTAATCCTGTGGTTAAAACCCTCACTGTTAGAAAATACGCACTTCAGTTTCCCTTTCTGATGGTATAAAAGAAAACCTCAGCGCAGGCACAGGGGTTTTTTAATCACAAAGAGAGGTTTATTATTTCAATGATTATTATTTTAGTGAGGGAAAATGCCCTGAAATTAATTATTTCCCTATCCCTCTGGAGAATCCAGGATTCAGCAGACAGTTTGATGAAGTTGCACTGCACACTTCTGTGGAAATCTAACACCACTGAACTACCCAGACCCTGGTGATCTTGCAAAGCAGGCACCTATTTTAGTCTCATTACCTGACAGCAATCCTAGATCTGCTTGTTTTGGGCACAACTTCTTTGAAAAAAAAAGAAGTTTCTTTTCACCAAATAAAGAGATAGTTCAAGTTAGTAGAAAGGAAGAGCACTGGGTCACCAACAGCTCATCTGAGGTCACTGTCACACAAGCAGAAATTCAAAGAGTGCTCAGCTCATCCTGGGGCATTTAGTCTGGTTCCCAGGACATGAAATACCAAATGATCAAGAGACTAAATTTCTGAACACTCTTTTCCTCTCACTGTTTCTCCTCTCTCTTCCCTTTCTTGAAGCATGTTTTCGTTTCTTCTCTAGCTTATTTCCCTCCCATTATTCTTCCTATCCCACTGTTTTCTCTTGTCCACTATCTCTGTGGCTACAGGACATAACTGATGAGCAGGCATGGGTTTTCTTGGGCTGCTACAGTGACTCCTGTTACCAGCTGTCTGCTCCTTACTGTGAGTATGGCTCAGTCATTCATAAAGCATCAGTTGCACAACAGAATTTTGCAGCCCAATATATTAGAAGAAGCTGGAACCAATCACAATTTTCCTGATACACCAGGATATGACTTATGGATTTCAAGCAATTAGTTCGTTTGTCCCACAGTAGTGAGGATTAGAAGCTAATACAGTAGTTGCCCTTGTGAACTGGTATCCCAAGATAATGCAAAACAGAGTAAGATTTAAATACAGGCAGATGTTTATAAACCAGTATTATCTGTCTACAAAACATAATACCAATAGAAGAGCTGTCTTAAGCAATCCTGTGGTCATTATAAACACTTTAAACAATGAATGGTCCAGGGCTAGACTGTGCCAAGTACAACTGCAGTCCTCACCCCACTAGACAGACAGAGCTTCTGCTGAGTAATTTACCATCACACCTTTCAAGTCTTGGGGGCCAAATGACAAAAAAGAGAGGATCTGGCTGCCTGCACAGGGTATTATTTTTCTTCCATATACAAGAAGTAAAGGTAGATGCATTGAGCTGAAAGGATATGTGTAATACCCTGACATTCTTATCTATTAATCCCAATACATTGATTCAGTGCTAACTTGCAAGTGCTCCTTTCCAGCTGCTCATTGCAGCTCATCCTCAGCTGTAGCTCACTCAAACTACTCAACAAAGAGGGCCAATTCTGTTCCAACAAAAGCCCTGAAAGTTATGGGACACTGGTGCTCATTACACTGTTATGATCAGCCTCACCATTTGTACCTAAAGGGAGAAGGCAGATACAGGGCAGGTAAAGACCTGTGACTCACTTCTGATTTCTCCTTGGCTGATGAAGGTTTTAAGATGGGGGGACAGAGATAACTTCAAGTGTATGTCCATTGTACCCTGAACATAGCTGTGGACTAGTAGGAGTTAAATTATTTATTTCCTAAGTTTTTGAACTGTGCCAAAATTTTGCATATTCTTACAATATCTCTGATCTTTTCATTATCCACCATGGCACGCCTTTATTCTCTGGTATATATTTCATGCTGATTCTGCAGCCAGGCTGATATTATGCCCCCACATGCCTCCACTGCTGTGGTCTAGGGGTATTTCTCTATTTACAATTAGTTCTAATGACAGACACAAATGCAATTATCACCATTTTATAGATGGAAAATTGGGCCTGAAGGCAAGAGGGTTATGCCCTCAGGTTTGTCACGTTCATTGAACTTCATTTTGTGCTCAGCATGATCACAGAAAGAAGGCACAGTGCAGAATATTTCACCTTTCAGCACTGAGAATAAGAAGCTTCGATGAAAGGACAAAACAACCTGTCTGACCATTCCCCTTCCCTGCAAAGTAAAGCAGCTCTCAACATGACCCTCATCTGTGGTGGTATCTTTATTTACCAAGAGTTAGACAGATCTATACACCTTTGCAGATCTAAATCATTTCCAGAGTACAGCATGGTCTTATTACACTACTCAGTTCAAAGCCATGGTAGTATGGCTTTGAACATTAGAGCAGTATGTTTGATGCTGTTCTCACAGAACCTCACCATGAATTTCTCCCTTGAACTTGCAGTACCTTTTTCACATGCTGCTCCAGCGTATCCTGAGGAACAGTCACAGTGAAAGAAATCCCAACCACCAACACACTTGCCATGGGTGCCACAGGAGGCCATCCCACCACTGTGACACATTTCATCCGTAAGGACACAGCCAGGAATGCTGTTCAGAGACTCTGCAGGGTGCTCTAAATCATAGACCTGGAAAAGGTCAAAGAGAATCGCCACATCAGGTGCCTACAGTTAACAACCATTAAGAGCAGTAAACTCGAGAGTGATTTTTGTGGCCCTACCTTACTATCAACAATGACATTGCGTATGCAGCCAACAAATCCTCTGAAGTGCCTTTGTGAGTTGTAGTAAGGCAAAGTCTTCTTAACTCCACCCAGTTGCAGAGGGTGATGGCCAGTGAAGAGCCTACCCATGCTGAAGGGGAGGGAGGGAAAGAATTAGTGGCATGCAAAATACAGCAGCTTGGCTGGTTTCACCACCCCAGCCCCTCCTTTTTCCTTAGCTCTTTTAATTAGTTATGTTTCCAGTTTTTATTGTTCATTGTTTTGTTTTTGTTTTTTTTACCTATGAGATCCCACAATCTCTCCAGAGGCTTCACAGGCAGACAGATCCATTTGGGAGTTCTTCTTAATGACACTGTCACTGTCTCTAAGTGAGACATTTACACAGTGGTCAAGAATCAGCTTCAGTTCCTAGAAAGAGGCATTATTTAAAGCAATTGTATCCAGAGACATGCAAACATTTTAATTACACATTTTCTTTCAGGAGAAGGGAAAATAGTAACCAGCCATTACAGTGCAGGAAACTTTTTAAAAATAGTAGAACACTCCACATACTAATCTGGAAGGTTATTGCACATGACATACAGCTAAGGAGCCACAGAAAAGAAGAGATCTGACTCTACCCTGACCATGCCAAGTCATCGACATAGTAGAGGGAGTATAGAATTGTCTTGGAGTTTTCTGCCAAATCAGAACACAGAGAGACAATCTAGGGGAGTAAAAGGTCTGCCAGGATCCCATTCCAGATCCTGACATGCCCTTCAGCTTGTCACATGCAAGAGAAGAACAGGGCAAATGCCTTCAGCAGTGTTATATCAGCAGGATATTCCCTGTACACAAAAGGATATCTATCTTCCTTGTGCTACACATCTAGTTTTGTGGTGAGGCAGGCCTTCTCACTCAGAGAAATCAAGGATATTTCACTCAATCAATCCAGGAAGAATTTAGCCCCTGGATTATCACAACTTTGTTGTCTAGGCAGCAGGTAGGATCACATCCTAGTTCAGCAGCTGGGACCAGTTTTATCACTGTGTGGCTGTGACCAAAGCTGTGTATTCTAAACCCTCTATGTAATTTCTCATGAACTATTAACAGTGGACCATTTGCAGCAGCTGCCCAGGGCACACCTGACCGCTCTGGATGTAAGCTGGGTGTGAAAGAAGCCTATGAGATAAGAGCTGTGATAACTCCCCACCAGGAAGTCGTTAGCACCTTCACACCCAGCCTGAGGGGTCATGTCTGCTAATGGGCCATCAACGATTCCAAAAATACCCCCTGACTCACAGAGTTAAAACACCCATTGTGGAAGTACCTGGAGGAGGTACTGGGTGGTCCCACCTGAACCAGAGGGTATATAATCTTGGGGTTTGGGGGCTTCTAGAACCAGTCATTGGACCAGAGAAGGATCAGAACCTCGACAAGACTGTGACCATCATCTGCACCAAGAGGTTTTCCCCTTCCTTTTACTTTGGACTCAGGGGAACCACGTGGGTCTGAGCACAGGGGCTAACAAACACCATTCTGTTTGTGCCCCAGGATGCTGGGTTATACTTCTGGATTTTGTGGGTTAAAACCAATATCTCTTTGTATCATTGCATTTATTATAATGTTTTTATTAAATTGTAACTCTGACTTAAAATCTCTCCTGAGCTGGGTTCATTTCTCCTGATGGTTTACCTTTAAACCAGCACAGATCATTAAACCAAGACCAGTTTCCTAACTGTATCAAACTTCTTCAGCCCTTGTTTTGCTTCACTGCTTCAAGACTAAGGGGACATCTGGACTGATAAACTTCTATTCCTGCTCTTTGAGAGGTGATGGAAGACTGATTGATAGAAGAGCTCTACAGAAGGAAGGAAGAATTTGGAAGGAATAACTAGGTACATGAATTAATGCTTCCATAGGACTGCCCATATTTACACTTGCCTTTCCACCATTTATAATTTTAATATTGTGCCAGCGGCGATCTGCAACATTAACTTTTTGTGAGAGCTGCAGGAAAAGTTCAACAGAGCTGTGGCTCACAGTCAGCAATGGGACACCATTGGAGAGCTCTGCAAAGGAAAAACTCTTACTGAATACACATGAACCTTGTTCCCACTCAAACGCATTTGAAACAACTGTTGCAGTTAGATTTTTGTTGGAGTTCTTTAGACAGCTTTAAAAATATCCAGCTTTCAACAGAGTGCCAAAAGGATACGAGCTGGATATACTGGTGACCTGTTCTGCGTTCTCATTACAGGATCACAGAATCACCAAATATGCTAAGTTAGAAGCGAACCACAAGGATCATCAAGTGAACCCTGCATAGGACCATCCCCAAGAGTCACACTATGTGTCTGAGACTAGCATCCAAACACTTCTTGAACTTTGTCAGGCTTGGTGTTGTGACCATTTCCCTGCGGAGCCTGTTCCAGCGCCCGACCACCAAAAATAACATTCTGAACCATTTTGGAAAAAAATCCTCTATGAACAATGTAGAATCTCAGCTTCACACAACACAAATAAATACTCTGTAAGGTGCTAACCTAAAGCAAGGAAATCTTCCTGTTCTTCAGGCTGCCCTCGTGCCACTGGTCCCTGGTACAACAGAAGGCCATCGGCGACATCAGTGATAAACTCTAAGGAGATGCGGCTCTCAAAGCAAGGCTGAAGAGGAGGGAACCAGGCATAACCATGGCCTCTGAAGCTGTGTTTTGTCTGCTGGCAGTCTGGTCCATGAAAATTTGCAGCACATTTGCATCTATTAAATAATTAAAAAAAGAGCAAACATCCGCCATCCAAGCAGAGGGAGTCCATGTTGCTTAGGACATAGCAAAGGTTAAGCACTAGCAAAACTTTCATCAAAAAACATTTTCTACTGACTTGGTTGTACAAACAAAATTTAGAGTTAGTTCAAAATGATAACACGTCTATGTAAGAATATTCTGCGAAGAAATGATGGAGCTGTTGTAATACACAAAGCACATGAAAACCTCTTACCTCTTCAGCATAAGAAAGAAAAAAAAGAAACACACTTTTCAATAGGCTTTGTTGTCAGCTTGTTTGAAGACTTCATGATGCTGACAGGGAAAGAGAAGGATCATGGAATACCATGTTGGAAGGGTCCCAAGTATCATCTGGTCCAACCTTCCTTGGCAAAAGAATGGTCTAGACAAGATTGTGTAGCAGCCTGAAGTCAAATCTCAAAAGTGTCCAATGCTGGGAAAACTACCACTTGTTGGGGAGATTATTCCAATGACTGATTATTCTCATTGTGAAAAATTTTCTACATGTCAGAGTCTGCCCAGGAAGGGTGTGGGAGGTAATACCACCAAAGTGACAAGAGGTGTGACAGTCATAGATCTTGTTATTGCAAGCTATTTGCTAGTTTATTTCCTTTACACTATTAAAATAGATGCTTGGGTTTTTTTCTTTAATACTCTGTAGATTCTGTAGAACAGAGTACCCACAGCATGACAATAACAAAACCTCTAAGTGGGAAACCAAAGATTCCCATAGATTGCTAGCACCTACTGACAACAGCAGGACAGGGGGAGGGGNAAACCTCTAAGTGGGAAACCAAAGGAACAACAGAAATGGACAAGAGGACTGAGAGAGAGAGAGATCAGCTGGTCTTCTAAGTTTCTGCTTCCCACAGATTGCTAGCACCTACAGACAGCAGCAGGACAGGGGGAGGGTGCAGGAGAAGGCTCACAAAACTACCAGAAATGAAGCAAAGAAACCTCAGATTCGAGTAAATGATGAGTGGCAGGGCCAACCATGGGTTTCTGGGCAACAAAATTTCCATGGTTGATTACATCTGAGCAGCAATGTCAGACTCAGAACTTTAGCATGACTAGAGCTGCTGCAGCTTCAGTCTGAGTCCTGTCAGCCCTGCCACAGTACTCTGAATAAGCTGGCCAGTGTTTCTGATTTCCTAGGCTGGGATGACAATTTTTAAGGAAACAAGCTTAAGGCTACCTTCTGGAAGGGTACCAGGCTCATTCTGAGCTAGTATAGTCCCATGATTTTTTCATCTTTATACTATATTATCTATGAGATATCATTTTTGGAGAAAAGAAATGAGGCAAGAAATGTGGGCAAGATGTTATTATGTGACATAAGAGACGGGATTAAAATGTTTAAAAGCATTAAGTTAGGCTGCGCAAAATGCTCTGCATTTTGCAGAATGGCATTAAACAGGTGCAGCCTGGAAACTTGCCAAGGTTTTCCTGTAGACTATGATGAACTTAAGTACATGCCCGAAAATGGATATTCTTTTGCAAGATCTGTGCATGAAGTATTACAAAACTTGTATCTGCCACAGTGAGAAGACACACAATGATGCGTCCAGAAGCTTCCACTCATTCTCCTTACAGACTGAACCAGATTCATTTTGCTTGCACACCAGACAAAGCTTTACCAACCTGTAGCCCAAATCAGTATCCATGCACGTGCCACCATTGAGACAGGGGTTTGTTTGGTAAGAGGAGCAGGACAGATGAGGACTCTCCCGAGCTGCACAGCCACACACAGCATGACTCAGGACTGTCACAGACACCAGTGAAACGCTTCCAGCTGTGGTTATGGTTGGTACATGGTTCTGTTCATGCTTGCTGGTGCATCCGCTGCTGTGAGTGCAGTTTGCAGTAACACATTCATCAATGCCGATCTGGGTGATATTCATATCCAAGATGCTTTCCAGCTGTGGAGAACAATCAGTTGTATTCATCTGACTTTTCCATAGAGAAGAAACTCACTAATAACAGTAATGGAAAGCAGAAGTCTTATTTATTTTCAAAACTGGTTGTTGTGCCACTTCCTTCCAATGTCTGCCTCACCCTATCCAGTCAAAGGCAGCCCAGTCTGGCATCTGTTAAGACCAAAGCCTGGGTGTAAGTCAATTACAGCACAAGCAAGCACTTAGGGGGCAAAAATACTGTCATATTCATTAGAGACTGAGTGGATAATTTTTGATCACTGATGGTTCTGATTGATTATTTACATAGCTTCTGAGCTGTATTTTTTATTTGAACTTCTGTCTTAAAAATAGTGGGAGTGTGGACAGGCATTGGACAATGAAGTGGCAAGAGTGAGTTGGTACAGAAGAATTGATTCTAAATGTATTTCTAATTTCAGCCTCTGTGTACCAACAGACACATTTCCAACAGGGTGAGCCATTTAACTCTTATCATGCATTATTTTTTCTGCAAAAGGGGCAGGAACTTTCCAAAATGTTCAACACATGCTTCCAAACTGGTTTTCCACTGGAGAGTGCCTCTTTTATTGCTTTGCCCTCTTAGCTAGAAAGCTGAAACTTTTCAATGGTTTGTGGGTTTCAACTACAAAATGTTTCTATATAGAGGACTTAAAACTGAAACATTAGGACACCATGTAGAAAGGCAACAGCCAAACACATCCTTTATACAGAGTTTTACAGTCTTTTCAATAGGAAAAACATGTTAACAATCCTAAAAGCCCATTGTGTTTGGGCGACAATATATGTGTACAGGCTGGTTTTTGAAACATTCATATTTGAAGCTTTTAGTATAATGCTAAAGGATTGATTGACTCCACTGATTAAACTGTTTTCTTTTAGTATAATGCTAAAGGATTGATTGACTCCACTGATTAAACTGTTTTCTTTTAGTATAATGCTAAAGGATTGATTGACTCCACTGATTAAACTGTTTTCTTTTAGTATAATGCTAAAGGATTGATTGACTTCATTGATTAAACTATCTGTTTTTCTCACACATTACTCCCTCAGTCATTCTAAATGTGCACATTCACTAGGCAATGGACATTATCTGAATAGACACAATGAGAAGATGCTGTGGGTTCATACACAGGATAGATACTTACCCACCCTCTGGAGGCTGCTACATTGCCATTGAGTTTTTCTGCTTTATAATAAGGTGGACCATTAACTGCAAACCAAACATCAATGCCTTGGGTTGGACTTGGGCTATTTAATACACTGAAAATGTGAACATTTTCTGGTTGGACTGATATAATTTCTGCAAGCAGCTTCTTCATCTGGTAGTATTTACTCTGTTTTTCAGGGGACTGGGATATGAACTCCTCTGGTGTCATATCTGTAATAGAAGTTGAAAACCTGACAAACATATATCTTGCAACTGTTGTAGCAATTAGAAGAGACATGCACCACAGAATGTTGCAGAAAATGGACTCAACTGCAAATTCAGGAGTATTTTCATTTTTAGACTCTGAAATTTTCCATGCTGCCTTCTGCTAAGGGTGTATGTTCTGAAACTTTTTTGACTTTTAGTAGTTCCTTTTGTTAAATTATTTTTAAAAATCAGAAATATGTTTAAGAAGATTTGACTTTTCCACAAAGGTTGAAACAATTTAGTGAATTTCAGGCAGGCACTTTTTCAATAGTTTTTCTTCTGAAATATAAATTCAGAAGAATTTATCTGTTTTGTCAAAAAGCTCATGTAGAAATCAGACAAGCTTTTTCTTGCTATTTTTGACTTCATAGATACTCCTACATGTGCAGTGTCAGACGACCATGCAAATAAAGATGCATTTTCAAACCTATAAAACTATTAACTCTCCCACAAAGTATCACAACAGTAACATTAATGCGGTATATTTCAGCACTATGATTGTACCGTGCTTGAGCACACTGCTCACCTTTTATTCGTACAGAACCAGCATTATGGAGGGCATCATCTTTGATTTCCTTCACTATAACCTTTACAGTTGAGATAACATCTGGCCAGACTCCATCAATGACTCTGACTCTTATGTTGTATGTTCCTGGTGGGGTTCCTTCTTTAATAGTCAGCAAACCTGAGTTATCATTAAGGATAAAGTACCTGTAATAAGAGTTAAGCCAAGGAACAAGCTATGAGAAGTTCAAAAGCTAGGTACTAGTTATCATCACTGATGGTTTTTTCTGACCCACTTATCAGAGAAAGCAGATGTGTTCCCTCATGAAGCAGACCAGAATTTTTTTTACATTGCTTCCTCTTGGCTCCTAATGACTCTTCACCAGTGTAACATGAAGGTTTCTTCCTGCTGCTATGCTGTATTAACTGTGTAAGAAGACTAAGGCTGCAATAGCCATAACTTTGGAAACAGTACAAACTCCCGGTATAGATACATTCACTGAGAGTGACAGCTCTTTCGAAACCTCTGAACAGCACGTGTACCTCTCAGCCCCAGCCACAATCCAGACACTTCAGTGTGTATACATCCAATACAAATAAGGTCTTAAAACCAGCAATGACATGGAAAGACCAACTCTCCAGCAGCTGGGATTAAGGAATGTGGAAGTTAGTGGGGGTTTTTTTGTGGTGACTCATTTATACAGATTCTGGGTATGACTGTGAACAGGAATTTAGAATAGTGTTCTGCCCATCAGACAATGGGAAGCAGACTGGTTTGGAATGCAGAATGATTTACTGCAGCTTCACACTCAGAAGGGCTTTTGGAGATCTACACACAGATGTGTCTAACCAACAAAATGCTTTTGCACTCCTGTTTTCAAAAAACCTGCAGTGTAAATACTTGGAGGGGGGCAAGTTTTCCATACATTTCACACAACTCGCATTTTTTTCTGTCTAAATACCTTGGTGTTTTCCCCTCAAATTGGTAGATTTTGCCATCCCAGTCATCAGCATCAGGGGCATGGACCTGGCCCAGTACAGTCGTGGGGAGGATGCCTAAAACAACATAGCATGTAAGTGGCACAGTTGGACTTCTCACATGTACACAAACAGGTTGGGCATTCAAATTTTACTTTGGACTTAAGTCTAAGACCTCTACAAAAATATTTGTGAAATTTCCCAAAGATGTGCACCAGTTTGCAAATGCCACATGGTGCCACGATTATTGGATATTTGCTGTATGGCTACAAAGATTTAATTCTACAAGTGTCTGCAATGAAAAGAAATGGGAAAGAAAAAAGAAAAGCCACCTCTGAGAATTTTTATTATTTTATCTGCAGTATCCAACCAGCTTATTGAGTGGCTTAGACAGGGATTGGTGTTTGGCAGAACAAACAACCAAAATGCAGACTAGGTTATAAAGCGAAGAAAACAATGGTGATTTTGAGGAAATTACAGCAAGATAGAGAGAATGTCCAAAAAACAGTAATTAGGCTTATTTTGAGTAGATGGTGAGACTCTGGGGTGAGATGGAAAGCAGCATGTATTCTGCTGGTTTTAGATGCTCTCAGCAAATGTCACGAATTATTTTGTTCCAGATGTACAAAAGATATTTCTAAGGGAAAAGTCCACAGGAATCCAAATTCATAGATCTACTGAGTAAAGAATCAAGGATAAACAAAAGAGAGGGTAAATGTGAGACTTCACCTTGTGACAAGGAACAGCACAAACCCTGACAACAGGCAGACTGCATGCCAGAAGGAGAGAAAACTCTACCTCTCTGGTAACTGTGGAACAATTCACTGGATATTTTGCAGGAGATAGTATACAGGATGCCCTGGTGTTTGATTCCCACATTCTAGGAATGTAACATACAACATGACAGTTGCCTTCCAATTCTGTCTCTCCTTAATACTTTATTTAACCAATGATCTGAAATCTTGAATAGCCCCTCACAGAAATTAACAGTACTGATATTTTTAACCTTTAAAGAGGTAACTAAGAGGAAATTCAGGTTTAATGAAAAGGTTTTGTGTTTAACCTACAGGCACAGTTTCTCAGGAAAAACCAACCAGACTTGGTTTCAACTTCACAACAATCTGAACTTAAGAGTGATCATGCAACAGGGAGAACAGTGTTCCAGTACAAATAAATGTGAACAGCATCCATTCAGAAACAGCTTCTAGTGTGTCCAAAATAGGCAATCTATTTAATTGTGCTGTCAAAGCACAGGATACACAGCAGAGTAGAAGAGGAAGGAATGACCTGAGCCAACATGGATGTATGCATCCCCAAATCTTTTTATCTGTGTGGTTTATTTTCTTCTTGGGCTTATTATGTGGGGACACTGGATCACAAGAAAACTGCTAGCTAATTGTCAAAGCAAGAAGGTAAAGATGCTTCTCTCACACTGCCTGCAGCCAGCATTCACAGCAAATGCCACCAAACCAGCATTTATTAGCTGAAGACTTAGATGAATTTTTCCGGCAGTTTACATGTGAGTTCAGCTTAAGTGTATTCAGTCAAACCCAATTCAATGTGGAGGAGAAAAAAGGCTTAAGGAGGAGAAGGAAGGTTCTCAGCATTCAGACTCATCTTTTCAGCAACACTATGAACTTTGGTAAGTTTTTGCCCTGAAAGGTTAATGCTGCTGGAAAGCTGCACCTGAAACCAGGAGATCATTATTCTATCAAGCCGGATAGAAACAAAACAGAATAGCAGCCAGTTATGTTCTTCCTTCAAGGCTGCTTCACTTTCTTCCTCAAATCAAGTGGCCTGGAGTCCTACTGTACACACCTACTGCTCTCTATTGGGCTTTAAGCAAACTTCAGTAGCACCTCTACTAAGATCTTAGTTTATGTAGAAGAGGACAGAGTCCTCCCATGAAACTCACAGCTGTCTCTATTGACCTTACAGTCACACTTGAAAACAAACATCAGGGAGTCATTTACCATCATAGCTGTAAATGAGACATTCCATGTGGCCAGCAGAATGCGGGTGGTCATTTTGGTCCCCGATATTGACGGTCAGTGTGTTGGTGGAGCTCATTGGTGGGATCCCACTGTCTGTGATCAGGATGGGCAGATAGAATGCCTTGTGCACTTCCCTGTCAAAGGTACGCAGTGCAGTGAGCAACGCACTTCCATTGTGGAAGTCCTGTAAGTGGAAGTTGGTCAGACTATTGAAATCACTGAGAAGGTGAAAGGAGAAAGGTGCTCCGTTCGCAGCTGTGTCTCGGTCCTTAGCATACAGCAGCGTGGAGGTCTCATTCATTTGAACAACCTGTGGAGATGCTGTGTTTTCCCAGACCACTGGGTTATAATGAGCCTCAAACTCTGGCCCATTGTCATTTACATCCTTCAGAGTCACCAAAACAGTGGCACTGCCAGTCAGAGGGGGCTGCCCCATATCAGTGGCAATGACAATGAGTTGGTACTGTGTCACTGTCTCATAATCCAGAAGCCCTGCAACCATCAGCCACCCATCACTAGCCAAAGAGAACTGGCCACCTGGGTCAGACTTGTTTAACAGGTGGAACGAAAACCTTCCATTCAGGCCAGAATCCAAGTCAACAGCAGAAACCTGAACAACTTTGGTGCCAACTGGCACGTCTTCCCCCAGTGCAGCCACTTCATAGAACTGGGGGTAGAAGACAGGAGAATGATCATTTGAATCTTCCACATAGATCACACAGTGAGCAATGCTGAAGAAATCCATGTCCTCTACTTTCACAGTCAAATTGAATACCCTCTCATGCGGCTTCTCAAAGTCCACCTGTTTTCGTAGCCGGATAAACCCACAGTTGTTGACTTCATCTGTCTCTATGAAGAACTTGTGGTCATTGTCCCCATCAAGGATGCTGAATGTCACTATGGCATTTTCTCCCTCATCTCTGTCCACAGCAGACACCATTGCCACCTCAGTGTTAATACTCGCATTCTCAGAGACAAATGCCGTGTAAATCCTTTGCAGGAAGACTGGAGCATGATCATTTACATCAGTCACCAAAATAGTGGCAGTGCCTGTCCCAGTGAGCCCTCCTCCATCTCTGGCCTCAACCACTACTAGGTACTTGTCTACCTTCTCCCGGTCCAGGGACCCAAGCACTGTATAGATGGTGCCACTAACTGAGTCAATTGAAAACAAATTCAGATTAATTTCATTTTTGATGTTCTGAATGATACTGTAGGTTAGCACAGCGTTCATACCAGCCTTTGGGTCATCAAGGTCCACTGCTGTCATTTCCATGACTGGAGTGTCAGCTGGAGCATCTTCAGGGATGTGGCCTGTGAAACAGCCATCCAACACACAGAGGAAAAGGGGTGCATTGTCGTTCACATCCCTCACTTCTATGATCACATCTGCAAAACCAGTCAGTCCCTCTCCGCTCTCATCCGTTGCAAGAACAAGAAAGCGCCACGTTGATCGCTTCTCACGGTCTAACCTTTTATTTGCACTGATCTCACCTGTGTTCTCATTGATGCTGAATTCACTACTGGCCCCCTGCCCATGCAGAGAATAGTTGATGGCATTTTGATCTGCTGCTTGGTCGGGGTCTGTTGCGGAAACCTGGAACAAGCCACAGCAGGCAAGTGTTTATGTAAAAGAAAAAGGGAAATCACTGTTCCCTTACTGATGGCAGCTGGTATTGTGCAGGCTAAATAAATACCATGCATTTTAACAGCAAACATCTGTTGGTTTGCATAATTCAAGTACTCTTTCAATAAACATCATGCACAGCCTAGGGAAACAAAAAGATGTCATGTAGACAGATTAATACATTCTACTTCCCAGTATATTCTGGAAAGAGGAAATAACTATAGGAGGAATCAAGTGGAAATAATAACAGATATGTTCAGCAAATGTTTCTTGTAAAACTCTATGCATCTGAAATACAAAGACAAGCAGGGGCTGTTCCCCTTCAAGTGAACACAAGGCTGTGAAAACAGGCCATACATCCAAGCTGATGATGAGCATAGGCCAGAAGGAACTCCCAGCTTCTCATTTACATACAGGGATTGTTTGTGAGACTGCTAGTTGGGCCAACCAGGAACTGCTCTAACAGTTAAACAATGAAGATGATTGAGTTAGAGTCAAAGAACAATCCCTGGTAATGTTTATTTGGTATATGCACTACCTGCAGAAGGTGCATGTGCCAACCATGCTATGCTTATACAGTTACTCAAAATATGCCAACTCTGCTTTGTAAAGGAAAGCCATCACATCTTTCAACATTCAGAATGACAAAATTTTAGAATCAGCTTGGAACAGACCCTTAAAATCATCCAATCCAACTATTACTTATCTTCATCAAGACAGTAACTCCACCATGCAAATTAACCAGGCTTTCTTTATTCTATTATTTACAGGAAGTTGCTAGCTAAGTCCTAATATCAGGCTTCACCCACCTTAAAGAAACTATCTTTTTGGATTTGTATGAATGGATGGGATTGAGCTGAACACAAAGTCAGGTTTTGCCCTGTTTTGTGCAAACTGCTTTACCTTCAGGACGAGTACAGGCAAATCCGTGAGCTCCTCCAAGACACTGCCCTGGTATTCATTCTGAGTGAAGACTGGGGCTTCATCATTCCTATTGACAACATTGATGATGATAAGAGTGTGGTTTTCCCATTTTCCATCAGAAGCTACAAGCCTGAGCTCATAATGTTGTTCTTGTTCATAATCTAGAGGCTGAGCAATGAAGACAGTTCCAAACTCAGGTTCGACATCAAAAACTCCTTTCACATTTCCTGATGTGATCTGATACCTTAGTTTGGCATTTGCACCTACAAGAGAAAAAAAAACAATCGCTGCCTGTTTACCCCATGAACGCTCCATCCAGCTATGCACAGTGGACATGTATCCAAGGGAAACCTTATTTGCCCAGACTGCTATAGTGTGTGTGTGAGAGAGAGATAAAATACAGACACAGCCACAAACAGAACGATATGGGTATGTAATTTAAAGGGTTTGTGTATGGTAGATTGAGAGTTAGGTCTGCATTTATATTTACAAATATAGTTTGCAGACATAGAGAAGCACCTGAAATGAAGGAATTGCATATCTCTAATTTGTTGTGCACTCATTTGCCAATAATAAAGTAACATACTATTAAAATACTAGAAGCTATTTTTACTCAATGTTTCCTAAATGTAATTTCAAATGCCAATATTCCTTAACTTTTTTAAACCACTAGGTGGTGCTAAAATATAACAGAAGTCACAGAGTAACACTAAAAGGACTTAAAAAGACATGCAGGGTCCACTCACCCTCATCTTCATCATCCGCTGTTGCTGTCACAACAGGATGTCCAGCATCCCTGTCCTCATCTATGCTGACCTCATACACTGACTGAGGAAATGCTGGAGCGTTGTCATTCACATCACTGACAAAAATCCTTACATAGGCTGTGTCTGAGAAGGAGATGCAAGAGAAACAAGACCAGAAATGGCAGAGGTGGAATACCTTGTATTATTCCAGACAGCTCATATACCCTCCAAGTCTATAAAAGAACCCAATCTCTGATACCTTTTACTCAACAAATAATTCCTTACTAGTATTACCTGTGTTAGGCTGCCCATGAACACCAGGTCTAGCAGATTCTGAAGAGTCCTGAGACTGAACTTCAATCAAGTAAGAGGCTCTTTTCTCTCTGTCAAAAGATGCACGCGTGGAAATAATTCCTGTCTCAGGCTCAATGGTGAAGAACTGGTAATCCTCACTAGAATCTTTCAATATCAAATAGTGAACCTAAAAAGGAGATAGTTAAGAGAGGTTACATTTTCAATTTCCATTTGTATGTCCAAGTTCTGTGACCTCCCATTCCTCAATAGCTTTTTTGGTTCTGTCTGCAAAGTAGTAACACTCTGAGGAAGGACATGATTTTTCTAAGTCTTTTGCTCTTATAAAAAGCTCAGAATTCTCAAACAGAAGAACCAGTAATATCAAGGCCCATCCAGCCCAGTATCTCATCTCCAGCTGGCCAATAGGAGCAGTTAAGAAAGATCATGAGTAACAGGATGGAGAATGTATGGAATGACATCTTCCCTGGTGCCTCCTCAACTTTTGGCAATCCACTGTGTTTCTGAACTCAAAAAAAAAAAGAAAAGAAAAAAATTGATGCTAACTGATAATTTGGATTCTGTTGAACAGGATTGAATAAATTAAAACCTCCACTGATGAAAGCTATCCATCTTGCCTTTATTCTCTGAAAAGAAAAACATTTCCATTCTCACCCCCAGGTCATGCCGAGAGCACCACCAAGCAGTTCTACCACACAGGTTGCCCTTCAGATGTTGCAAAATGACAGTTCCAGAAAGCAGATCTCCACTAGCCAGAATTTCTTCACAGAAGGGCTAGTAAGGTTTTTTAAATGGCTCAGGAAAATGCACAGAAAATAAGCAATTTCCTTCAGAATTCTGCTTTTTCCTAGGGCCGGGTCATTATGATGATGGTCAAATGGTGAAGTGAAATTCTGTTTAATTGATCACATTTAAATGGCTGCGAACAAATGACAATAATCACTGATGTTCAATTAAAAAAATGAGCTGAAGAGGCAAGAGTTTGGAAACATGGCCTGCAGCCACATCCAATTGTCATAGGAGTAACCCTGTGATCATGCAGCAGTGCTTTGCCATGGTTGCTGAATCAGAGTGAGCTGCTGTGATACAGGACCCAGAGATTATGAACAGCATCTTCTCTGCCATATCCCACATTATGCACTTAAAGCACATGCTAAATGCTTGACAAGTGCTGTAAGACATGTTAGTGGCTCATTGCTGTCATTGCTGGCCATACAGTCTCCCTAATTACAATACTAAAACTTGACTATTGGGAAGAAAAGAATTGGATCTAAGGTCAAACCTTTCCATGTAGGCCAGAATCCAAGTCTGTGGCTAACACCTGAACCACTGATGTGCCAACATCAGCTCCTTCTGGCACAGACACCTCATAGTTAGAAGACACGAAGAATGGAACATTATCATTGACATCTGCAAAAGAAAGTGATGAGGGTCATGGTAAGAAAATATTTGAAGACTTTGTTTTACTGTGTTGATATTTTTCCCCCTTCATTTGTATTTTACTTGGAGAAAAAACTCATATTGTTCATAGTAAGAAGCAATCCTGCTTTGGGTCTTCCCATTCTTGTGGTAGCTGTCAAGAGGCGTTTCTAAATACATTGAGCAGTTTCTGGGAGACAATGGCCTAATCTCAACTAAGATACTTGTTAAGGATTTGATGAGCAGTATTCTTATACTAAGTCCATGAATGCCAGGACCAGGACCAGTCTTCCATCCACAGTCTGTAAAGAGGTAGTTAACTACATCAGTAATTAATTTCAGTGTTTTATTGAGATTAACATACAACGGAAATTAAAATTATAGAGTTTACAGAGTTGTCAAAGAAGGAGTTTCCTGGCCTTGGCAGGGCAGTATAGCCAGTGTGTTATATTAGGCTGCAGGACCTAATGATTGTTTAGGATGCAACTGCACATTAGCCACCCCTCATCTAACCACTGGTCAATGTCTAAAGGAAACAGGCTAATCTTTCCAATCCTGTCATCCTGCTCTAAGGCATGGGATCCCCATTCCCATGACCTGGATTGTGTAGCCCCATGTAGGCAGGGCTCATTTTGTTGCTCTGTGAGAGACTGAATTTCTTGAGAAAAAAGGTGAGCTGTCACCTGACATGCTCTGCAGATTCAATGCAAGGTATGTGGTGAGATTGTGCAGGTGAGGGAAAAGAAGGGCTACGTCGATAGCAGCCGTCTGCAGTCAGGTCAGATTACACACAAGGCAAAACCATGTTAAGTTCACAGCAGTGTTGGTCTTGCCTGTCTTCTGTGAGAGACCCAAACTCAAAAAGGCTTGTCCAGTGTTTTTGAGTGTTAGTTTCTGGCACATCTACTCCAAAAACCTGCTGTGTTGGACCACGTGAGCACAAGGGACATGTAAGAGAACTATGGCAGCACTGACTCAGATCCATTTAAACTGCTCTGGAATCAAATCCTCCTGCTTAACCCATGACAAATCAGTCCAGGTTCCTCTGACTAAACTCAGAAATGCTGCACAGTCTCCTACATCCTTTTGCACTTCTCACAGTTTAACAGCCACATTTTAAGAAAGTAATTATCCTGTGTTGTGGCATGATGCCAAAACAGAGGAGCCCTAATGACATGTCTTGCCTCCATCTCTCTTTGTCAACAGCATACAAAAAGTTTAATATCTCATTCTGCAAACCCTGAAGCACACGTTTAGTTTTACTACCGCCACACGACTCCATTGATTCTAACATACATCTATTTGCAGGACTAGTGTCTTAAATTAATTTTTTTGGGTAAGTTTTCAGTGTAGGCTCCCATAAATCCCAATTTTCATTCTCTCTTATGTGCATAACCTCCTGTGAAAGCACGTATTCTAATACACTTTTTTTTTCCCCATTTTCCAGAAGGGAATGTGTCTTGTTAAAGAAATGTTTCAGCAAATTCACCAAGCAAGGTAAGAAAAATAAGATGCTATAAAAAACTTCATTTTCTGTATACTTGTGCATAAATAAAGGACAATTCTGCATATGAAATTTCCTGATGGTTATTTCTCTCAAAGTTGTTTGACTTGCTTTTTTCTCCCACTAATGCATACCCATGTGTGTAATGCTTTTTCATACAAAATACTAAGTTACTGCACTTTCTGACAAATTCTAATACCGATTAACTGCACTATAGGAAAAACTTTTTGGAACATGGTCCATAAACTTCAAAGAGGCTCAGACCCTGACTTGAAGAACTCTTGTTCTACAAATATGAAGGGTTTTTGCATTGGTGGACTGTTGAAGACAGGACAATGCTTTGATAAGGCCAAGCAGAAAAGTTGGATTCCCATTCAAATTACTACTTCATTCTCATTTCCATGGTAGTGAGAGAGACAAACGTTTTTGCTGCAACTTCACTTACTAATATTTTCATCTCAATGCCTACCTATCAGAAGTAATTCCACTAATGCTGCAAAAAGCAGAGAATAATACAGATTTATAGTTTTATGTGGATCTGCAGGAGCAGAGCCTTGCAAAAAGATCCTACTAAAAGGAGGGTTGGATTCGATTTTTGAAAATTGCACCTATTGTAAGGACCCTTGCAATTTTATTTCTAGAGCTTTAATCTCAGTGTACAATAGACAAGTCTGAATGTAAGAAAAACCCCTAAACAGATATTCAACACAAACTCAGCCTATCAGTGCTGTTTCAATAGCACAGACTACTTCCAGTAATACTCATTTCCTTTCAATAGCTTGGGAACAATTTTTAGATTTGTCCTCCTAACAAAAGAAAATCTTTCTAATTACATTTACAGAACCAGGCAGTAGTGTTGCCTAAATATTCAGACAGCCCCTTTTTGCATTATCACATTTCCACATTTGGTAGTCATACTCAGAAATCATAAGGTCAAATAGGTCAAAAAGGCCAAACAGACCTTTTTAGTGACTGCACAACTTTTTACAGTACAGAAATGTGCAAAGCACTCTTAGGTGGCTTGGCATTTTATAGATGTTATCTTAATTCATGGCATTATACTAAAAATTACTAGAATATTGTTCTGAATGAGCTGTTCTAACAGCAGCAAAGCTTACCTGTTATGTTCACACAAACAGTGGCAAAGGAAGCTAAAGGAGTCATTGCTACATTTTGTGCCCGGACTGTCAGGGTGAAAAACTTAGTTGTCTCAAAGTCAAGTGGTTCAGCGACTAGAAGAGAAGCAGATCCATCAGCTCTGTTTGGCTTCAGATAGAAACGAACTGGCATGTTAGTCTCTGGGACTTGACCCTCCTCCAGATTATACGTAACCCTGGGATCACCAAGAGGGGATGTGGCTTTGATGGTCTGAAGAAGAAAAGAGCCACCACATATGTTCATGAAGCACAGGATTGCAAGTGTTACATGTTCAGTTTGATGGCAAGAACATACATACATGTATGTTCTCCAAGAACATACATGCCTGTACAACTTGGATAACAGACAAAAGAGAAACAGTTTACAGAACTGAGTTTCATTTTACAACATTTAGGTTTGATGCAGGTCTTTAATCAACAGGAAATTTACCTGTCTGTAAGTGCACCAAGAAAGAACTGCATCACTGGCTAAAGGAAATCCCTTCTCTCTCCTCCTTCCAAAGCAAAAGTGATCCAAAAGGAGACCATTTGTCCATTGAGTTGTACGTTTTACCCATTAAGTTACAGGAAAACCCCCTGAATTGTTTGCAAGAGCTTGGATAGTGCATGCAGGAGGAGGAATGCAGGAATTATCCGACAATTTACAGAAGACACTGTCCTTAAAAAGTAAGTCTGTATGGGTTAAAAAGAAATTGATTTGAGTTAGAAGACCCCAAAGCAAATTACAGTCACTCTATGCTCTAGTGGTAAGCTGAGAAAAGCTGTAGGAAAGAGGCAGGCAAGTAGCACAGTCCACTGAGGATGGAGGAGTGAGGAGCTGACCCTTTGTGGGAACACTGAAGGATTTCCCATGCTGGCAGGGCATGGGTCTTGCTTCTGTGGGAACACACCCTGATGGCCATTGGTGTAAGAAGTCACTGGGAAAACTGCTGCCAGCTGAAATGCCAGCCTATTCTGCAACTATTCAGGTACTCCTGACAAAATCTACCAGGATACACTGTGGTGAAGACTAATAAGGGAATTGCCATGCAGTAAGGTTGCAGAGTGGGCAACCATGTACTTTTGACATGGACACAGAGCACAACAGAGGAAGAAGTTGAAATTAAGACGGAGGGAACTAATTGCACTTTTAACATACCACTATTTTGGTATCACGAATGGTGTTTTCGGGGATGGTCACCCAGTATCTGCTCTGCTCCCACCGGGGTGGCTGGCTGAGAGCATTAGTGACAGTGACCATCAGCTCCACGGTGCTGCTCCTGTTCCCGCCATCTGTCGCTACAATATAGCGGCTAATGCGTGTTGCCTGTGAAACAAAGAGGATAGAGAATATTTGCAAACCATTTTGTACAAACCAAGAGATTGCAATCAACCCTCTGCAATGGATTTGAGGGGTTGGAGGTTGCTCTGTTCCAAGCATTACCTGGGGTAGTGGGCAGTTCACGTACACCCAACCTGTGCTGGGGTTGATCTGGAAGTATTCCAGTTGATGCTCTAACATTGAGTATGTGACAGCAGCATTCACACCCTGGTCACTGTCATGAGCTGCAACACGGAGGAAACTCATTCCCACTGGAGTGTCTTCGCTAAGAAAGTCTTTGAAAAGACAAAGGTACTGTCAGCATGTCTGCTCTGGTTTACCAGGCTGTGTCTGTAAAGAAATACCCCTGTAGGGGAGATCATATGTTTCTGTAATGAGGCAGGTTATAAAGTATTGACTATAGTCCTCTTTTAGCTTCCCCTTCCCTCTCCCCTGCCACACTGGTTGGTGATGCAGGTTCACTGACACTGCTGCTGCCAGCGTCTGTGCCTCTCCATGGTGGCACTGGCAAACCCCATAGCCACGTGCATGTCTCCTATTTCAGATCACAGCCCAGGCTCAGCTGATGATAAAAGCAGGTTGGCATCAAAAGGAATTCCATGTGAATTGCATTCATCCTGAATATGAGTGGTGGCAGAGGCACTGTCAGTGGGAGGCAATAGGTAATTGCAAAGCATGAAGACTCAGGTCACACCAAAGAGGCCTCCAACACCTCAGTGTTTTGGAGAATCTGCTCAGGGCAAACACAATGACAGTTTTATACCTATCTCTATCCTTAGGTTGCAATCCCTGCTCCCAGCAATACACCTGACACAGAGGTCATGTCTTGGTGCGCAAAGTTCTGGACAGACTGTTCCTCCTTTGAACCTGCTTGTATAATCATTATCCAAAAATCTGGTGGCAAAGAGCCACACTTTTGAAGTGCTCATTGCAAAGAAGAGTAATTACTTTGGTCTTCCTAAAGCCTGATTCCTGGGAGGACACAAACAAAAGGATGGGAAATCACAAGCAGTCATTTCCTACTCGACTCTGTATGGCACACTTTTATATGAAGCTATCACATCCCTACCAGCTGTCTTTCTTCCACACTCCAATTTTTACACTGCTCTGATCTGACTTCAGACTTGCTCTTCCCTCCATCCTCATCCATCCAGTCCCAACTCCTTCTCCAGGTAGCTATGGGTGCTTGCCTGGTGGTAGTTTTGAGCTGTTGCCATGCACTAAGACTCCATCAGCTCAGTGTACTGAAATGGCACTGACAGGGACAAGGCTCTTGCAGTTAGATTTAGACAACCCCATCAGTCTATTTAATCATGTCTTGTTCAGAAACCATTTCATATCTTTGCTCTCTCTTGCATGTGTCTCCTTTAGCATTTCTGAGGTGGGACAATGCTATAAAGTGGAGTGATCATGTTTCTGGTTTTGGTTTTCTCCCTTAATATCTACGGTCTGTAGCAGTGGAGCAGTAAAACTTTAAACCATAACAACAATTAACTTCCCTTATCCCCTGTGTCATTTAATTGTCCTGGCATTCTTTTCCCAGGTATGTCAGTAACAGCCAAAACTAATCTCAGAAGAGAATTGCTGGCACTAAAATAGATCAATGAAAATTGACGTAATTGCTGAGAAACACTTTTTTGTGTATATGCTGTGTTTAACAGTAAAATTCCATTAAATTACATTGTAAGAAAAAATACAAAATTACTTGAAAGGGCTGTACTCATTTCATGTGCTTTGCTTGCTGCTGGCATAACTCTAACATTTACTACACCATCCCTACTGCAGGGAGTTAAGCATTTCTTTAATGTCTGTTTTGCAGGCATATGATAAGATGCATGGCTAAATCAGGATCTGACCAACATCCTAGTGCTGAGGAATAAAGAACCAGTAACTTCCAGGATGAATAGAAACCTCTGACTAATGGCATTTGATCTTGTTAGGGAAGCAGCTATTTTTAATTCTGTGACGTACAAGCATTGATTACTTATGTATAGATGCTGGGAAAGTGCTATGCATAAAGTGACCTCATTGTCTGCAGTTTTGCCATCTCAAAGGGCTGCCTTTGCGTCAGGACCTTTGCTGGTACCCTGTGATCATAAAAAAAGAGTGGAAATTGCCCATTCCTCAGAAGTGCTAAATCCACCATAATTACCAAGTGCAACCTCTCAGCTTCACAGCTTTTGAAAAGAAAGTACTGGGCAGTTTCACCCTAAAGACATGTTTGGCAGTAGAATAGAAAAGTTCACTTTGCACAAACATTACCTCAGGGACTTACCTGCTCAGCTCGAAAATATTTCTCAGAGAAATATTTCCCAGTGCTGCTTTGGCCACATTTGCAGAAAACACCGGTAGGAATGTAGAAATGGCTATTCCCAATCTGCACATTTTAACCAATTTGCCACTTGGAGTTAGTGGCTACAAGATACTCTAAAAGGTGCAACACTACTTTTTTTTCCGTTCCTGTGTATAACTCTGAAGTGTGGATGTGTATTTTGCCTACTTCCTAGCAGGTCGCTTCTCCCTGTTGATAAAATCCTGACATACAAACATCCAACATGGTTTTGACTCCTGCTAAAATGCTGGCCTCTGTGATGCTGAAGACAATTCACTTATGAGCCACATTCATTTTAGTAAGGCATTGGTCACCACTTTGACCACCCTCCATGACATTTCCACACAACTGGCAAACATCTCCAAAATGGACTTCTTGTCATATGCATCATAAATTTCTTGCCATTTTGAGGCAATAAGGCAAAGAAGGGCATGTTCTAGTCCAACAACCAGAAAGTATGCTCATCATTTGTGGATGACTTTAAATATAGAGAGTCCAAGCATAATGAAGTGCAGGACTGTACCGGAGAAGCACCAAGTCAAATTAAATGAAAGACTGTCAAAAAGCACATCATGTGGTGGTGAAAAAGGGAATGTCACCAGGGCAAACAGTAAAAGCTAGTTCAGCAGTACAGTTACAGGGGGCATAGGAGCTCCCAGCCAAAGACAGCCTAGAAACCAAGCATTTCAGGCTGTTTGGCAAGAAATGAATGTCACTTCACGCTATTCAAACAGAGGTGCTGTGCTAGAGACAGAGATGACAACTGTACTTCTAGTCAGGGTTGATAAATTCTCAACTAGATGTCTTATTTTGTTTTGGCACATCAAATAAAAATTCAGTGTGGACAAAAGCTGGGCAGGGAAATGCCACAAGGGGATGAATCAGACCTGCCTCATCTCTAGGAGTGAAGACTGTCAATGTTTCTAAGAGGGCTGCAAAGAATAAAAAGAGCTGATCAATTCTGTACATGTCCACCGATGATGGGTTAAGCAGTGATCAGATTAGTGGGTAACAAAGGAAGACTGATCACCTAAAAACCTGACCACTGTTATAAGGAACTACTAATCAGGCTCATGTGGCAGTAGTGGAACAGGTAGTTAAGTAACACTCACACTGATAGCGACTGTTCTCAAACTTGGGATCGTTGTCATTGATGTCAGCAATGAGGACAGTGATCTGACAGACGCCGATCAGTGGCTCCTGTGCCTGGTCGGTCGCAGTAACAGACAGCAGGTACTCCCTCTGCCTCTCCCGGTCAAAACTCTGTGTGGTTCTGATGACTCCTGGGAACACAGACACTGCCTGTTCTGCATGTCACAGCCTCAGGACCGAATTCACAGAGAGGGATCTGCACATCTCCTGTACAAGAGGAAGCTCTGACCACACACAACACAACTGTCATGCTTAATTCACACAAATCCAACAATGCATATCTTGGACAACACCAACGTCAGTTCTCTTCACATGTCACCTGCTGCTAGCAGTCAACAGCTTGCTTTCCTGTTACCCTGATAAGGAGCTTCAGTCTGAGTGCTTTGTTATCTCACAGCTGCTGGGGCACAGAAGGATTATGTCCTTCTCATCGAAAGGTCTCTCTTAGGTTTAGTTCAGTGATAGTCAAAGTAACTGATACTCCAGCTCATTATTATTTTGAGGAAAAGTTACACCATAGAAGGCACAAGTGATGTGGCCAAAGTTATCTCTATTACAGGAGCTGAAGTCTGTCTCATTGAACAGATTAAAGCGGGGTAAAATCACATAGCTCAATCGCTAAATCAAAAAATTTTCTCCAAATCTTCAGTTTTGCCTCCCTACTAATCAAACTGGCCTTCTTGAGATCTATTCCAGATCTGTGTCTCTACCATGCATAGGGCCAGAGTTCTGTAGCTCTGTTTTAAGCCCTTCCACTCTCCTGCACAGTTCTGGACATGCCGGTATGGCATTTAACTGTTTTGACTGTAGAAACTTCTACAAAATTTATAACTGTCATTTGAAATACATCATACATCAAGACATCATTGCCTTGTTTTGTCTGCATGGCACTGGATCTTCTATTTATGCATGAAATGAGAAATAACCGTGGCCACACTGAAGGGAAGAACAAACTCAAAGCTGTTAAAATCACACTTTCTGCTCTGGATTTTCATAGCTACACTTGATCCAACAGGAAGGTAAGTGATGCAGAATGGGGGGTTTATCTTTATTGAAGTGGGGTTTGTTTCTCTACTTAAATGGGATTTGGGGTTTCCAACACAAGGACGTGGACCTGTTGGCATGTGTCCAGAGGAGGGACATGAAAATGATCAGAGGACTGGAGTATCTATCCTATGAAAGACAAACTGAGTTGTGATTTTTCAGCCTGGAGAAGAGCAGGCTCCAGGAAGACCTTATAGCAGCCTTCCAGTACCTAAAGGGGGGCTGCATGAGAGCTGGAGTGGGTCTGTGGGCATGTGGTGATAGGACAAGGGGTAAAAGCTTCAAACTGATGGAGATTAGGAAGAAATTCTCTGCTGTGAGAGTGGTGAAGCACTAGCACAGTTTGCTCAGAGAAGCTGTAGAAGTTCCATCCCTGGAAGTGTTCCAGGCCAGGTTGGATGGTGCTTTGAGCAACCTGGTCCAGTGGAAATTGCCCCTGCCCAAGGGCAGTTGGAATAAGATGATCTTTAAGGTATCTTCCAACCAAAGCCATTCTATGCTTCTATGATTTGAACCACTACAACCTTAGTTTAATCAAATCTATGTGTATGGCTATTCATACACTCTGAATGTTTTCCAGTGTTTATTCTACAAACTGTTACAGCTAATCCTGCAGTTACACTTCTAAAGCATAAGCCTACATGGACACACTCACACAGAGACATTTTCATTACAATATAATGGCATTTTCATTTTATCTCAGGAACCTGAAGCTACTGACCTGTGTCTGGGTCAATGCTGAAACCCAGGGAAGCTCCATCTCGGTGCATGAGCCCATACTTCACCTCTCCATTGACGCCAAGGTCTGCATCATAGGCTTCTACCTGTAGCACATACGTGCCTGGAGGCTGATTCTCCAGAAGCCAGGTGCTGTCACTGTAGTAAGCGCACTAAAAATACACCCAAACATCTGACCCTAAATATTACACAGAAACGCATGAATTTGTTGCACAGTGTCAATGTTTTTTTCCACAGGTCTGAGCAAAACTCAGAAGAAAATCACTACTATTACTTATACTCACAAAGAAATCAATCTCTAAAGGAGAGGAAGGAAAAAAGGAGGATGAAGATTTTACTCTTTGTGTACGAAGGAAGTTGACTGCTGTTCGCTTACAAGTTCATTTTGCTCTGCACACACAGTCCCCTCAGCCTGCCAGCAATCACCAGTAGCTAGGGAGTGTCTATAAACCCCAATTATGGATGGGAAAAAAGTATCCGTAGAAAAACATCTTACCTCTCTGAAGACAGGTTTATTGTTATTAATGTCATTAACTCCTACAATAACCTCAGCAAAACTGCTGAGAGGGGTGGGTCCCCCTGAGGCATTGTCATCTATGGCAGTGATGTTCAGGATGTATTGTGGCCCCTTCAGGTTGGGTGGTGGGCTTCTGCGGAGCTTAATGATACCTAAATTTGGAAGCATAAAGTGTCATTTTAATTTACTTGCTAAACAAACAAAATCAAGTGAGCACCACATTTATCTGCCAATGTATTGTTGGTTCAGTTTGTATTTTGGTTGCAAAGCATAGGAATCTGTCAACTTAGTCTACACAGCCTTGGGCTAGGATCACAGGTTTTGACTGACAGTTGTCGAACAAGCATCATATCAAGGACCTAATCCTCATCGCAGCATCCTCAGTTGCAGATTATATGAATATGGTGTTTTCTTATGGTTTTTAACATACATGTGAAGCAGAGTCAATAGAGATTAGATGTTAAATAACTGTTCTAAAACCTCTTTCCTTACCTTTCTGGCTATCCAGTTCAAAGTTGCCCTCCTCGTTGCCTCCTGTAATCATATATACCAGCCCATCTCCATCAGGGTCCTCTGCCCGAACAGTAGCCACTAAGGTGCTGGGACCAGCATCTTCCGACAGGAAGGTTCTGTACCTGATAGACATAAAGAAGCAATGGCAGCACATGCAGTATCAGAACAACCATCATTATGCTCACCATCCAGGCAAGATTATAAATCCATTATGAGTGGAGGGCTTTTTTCAAACTCTAGGCATGCAATTATGGAATCTTTAATTGGCTTAAGATGCAACTTTAGTCTTCTTTGTTTGTCATAGGGTACTTGTTTTGGGATTGTAATCCTGCATTTTTAGTACACTTAATTTCCAAGGATCTTTTGGAAGCTATCAATATGCACCATACTACACTGCACTGCAAAACAGGACAACATATCTCCTAGACCTGAGAAAAAAACCGAGTATCTGTCATGATGTATTTCCTATGTCCCTATATATTAATGGAAAGCACCAGATGCTACAGAAATTAAGGTGAAAGTGTGTTTCATTTTGTAATTAAATATACATATGTTTTGTATTTAAAATATGTCTGTACTTCAAAGCTGTGCAAAGAATAGGAATTGTATTGGTTAGGGACAGGAAAGTAAAAAGGCACCTTAACAAGCAGGGCATCATTAAATTAGCTCACAATATGATCTGTTGGTGTTAAAATTAAGTTTTAGTGTTTGCTAACTACCATTTTTATCTGCCATCTATTTATACATGGATAATCACTTAGCGATTAGAAGTCAACACAACAAAATCATTCCCTGTATAGTCAGGTCTTTGATTCATTCTGTTCTCCCTCTGTAAATACAAAGTCAATACACTGACATCACAACTAGTGTATTTTTTTGATACAATCTAGAAATGAAAGTACTAAAGCCTTTCTATACAGAAATTACCCCTCAATTTCACTTTTACTAATAGCACAAAACAACGAGTGACCATTTAGCCAAGTGTTATTAAGGCAATGCATATGAACAGCATCTTTTAAAACCAAAGCAGATGTTCAAGATGCCTTACACGGACTGGGAGAAGATGGGAGCCTCGTCATTCACGTTGGCCATTCGAATCCTCACAGATGCTGTCCCTGTCCGAGGGGGGTGTCCTTTATCGACAGCTATCACCACAAACTCATACATGTGGTTTGCTCGCTCAAAGTTCAGCCTCTGGTTAGAATTGATGACCCCGTGATGCGTGATGGAAAAATCAGTGCTCTGGATGAAGTAAGTGATCTCAGAGTTGGAGCCAGAGTCGCAGTCTGTTGCAAGCACTATAGAGAACACATTTAACAGACCAGTCATACTGCAAAAGAGGTTTGGTTGCGCTACTTCCTACAAGGTCAACTCTTTGTTTGTTTTTAAGGGCAGGCATCACCTATATCTGCTTCATCCATAAGAGTCTTGTTTTTGTGGTTAGAGTCTGGCAACTTAGCAGGAGGCTGGGAGTAAAAAAATTGAAACAACTCTTCTCTCCCTTCCAACCCAGCTTGAGTGATCACAGCCAGGTGAGTTTGCAAGAGAGCTGTGATCCCAATGCTGTACAACACGCTTTGTACAACCAGCAGTCAACACTGGTAATTACCACACAATCAATATGCACGTTGGTTGAACATTATCAGTCATAAACTGTGTACTCCCTCTCTCTCCAGGGATGCCGTTCGAATTTAATTAGCTCCCAGCTATGTTATAGATAAAGTACTTTTTAATTACCTGGTGCTTCAAGGTACAAAGAGTGATTAAACATTCCTCTCCAGTAAGTGTTTATTCAGTATGTTGGGTGTCCCATCTGCTCCGAAGCAGCAACCAGCACAACAAAGAGCAACAGCTCACAGTGTAGCATCAAATGTGATTTTTAAGAGCAGGAGCTCACCTCTCCAATTACCCTGCAATTTTTCTAGCCAAGCAAAAAGTCTTCACATCATATCCACTCTGGTATTAAACCAAGTCCTTATTCTACCAGTAAGGCAATTAAATGCCACCCTGACACCTGATCCTGTCAGATCTTGGAAGGTCAGCAGGGTCAGCCTCAGTTAGTACTTGGGTGGGAGACCTCCTGGGAATACTGGGGACTGTAGATTCTAGTCCTGAGGACTTCACTGTCACCATCCAAGCTCGCTCGGCCGTGGCAGATGAACCTTAGGAGTTAAAGGGCGGGGCCAGTTCTGCGCACGCTGTGCCTCACCTAAAAATCCACTGCGCAGGCTGGAAGGGCACACCCACGTGGGGAGAGTCCTGCCCAAATCTCCATTCCCGAAGCCTGGCCATACATACATTCTACCAGTAGGGTACAGATGCTGCCACTGCAGTAGCACACAGCATTCTGGAAGTGGAACAGTGATTGCAGTGCATGGACATCCTGGCAGACAGCTGCAGCATCATCCACAGATGAAACAGCAACCTGCCTCTATCAGAATACTAACTTAAAATAGGAAAGGGGGAGAGAAAGATTTCCAAAGTACACTGAAATACTGTTCTACTTATTTGCAAAAATTCTCACCTACCTCTGCCTGTGGGAAGTTACTCATCTTTGTTTACAAGGACAGTTAGAGTGGTTGTAACATTTTGTTTAAAATCTCTCCAAATCGTGCTGTGTAAATATTTGTGTGTGTTACAGACTACAAAAACAGGGACTTTAGAGTTAATCACTCTCCTGCTGTACTGAGAGACACAATATATTAAAAACCTCAGAAAGTTTGAAATGACAGAGACTTAAATCTCTCAAATTTAGTAGTTAAATATTGTTTTCAGAAAGACATCCAGAACGTGAAAAACATTTGATATGGAAAGTTCTGATTTAGTCTACAGTCATTAATGAGCCATTGCAACCATTCATAAAAATATGTTTAATGTGCTTAAAGATCATATTTCCTTTCACCTAGAAGTTTTTTGATCAGTAGGGAATGTGACATTTACTTGTACATGAGTTACTTCCCAATAGCAACTTGGAATTCTATTCCCATTCCGTTTAATTTCGTCCTGCAAACCAATGTGCATTGCAGAGGTATTTTGAGGATGATACAGCAGCCACAAGCAGGTCTGTGCTGGCTCTGCCTGTGTTCTGAGCTAGCTCAGTGCGAGCTAACTCCAGCTCAAAGCCTAGTGTGTTAGCACAAAGCTGTCAGCTGCAATTCTAAGCCGTGCTCTGCTGGTGCAGTGATGAGGCTGAAGGCATAAGCTAACCCCTGCTGAGACACCCCTCCATGCTTTTCACATCATCGCATGCTTGCATCCAGAAATCTTTAAGCATAAACCCACCCATAATGACTAAGGAATTGCATTGACTCGCACAGCATCCGCACTACAAACTGGACACAAGTCAGACTTTGAGTGTGCTAAAATAAAATTGGTTGACAGCTAAAACCTATATTTACATCACCCATGGTTTTAGCACACAAGGTGCATATCACATTACCTTTTTCACTGCCACCAGCTCAGGCATGTCCAGAATGGCAAAGGCTGTCTCACATTTGTATTTATTTTAGTTTGTGGGACATTCTGAGGTTGCAACATCCTACCCCCCAAGGGACTACAGCCAAGGTAAGAGCTGTTTGTCTTTTTCTCCCCCTGAGATGACGCTTGCTTTGCAGTTGGAGTTAGTGGCACAGCTCTCATCCAGCACAGGGTTCCGGTGACTGCACAGACAGCTTCCTTACAGCCACTATCAGCCCTGCTCAGCCTTTCAACAGCTAGTGAGTGTTCATACACCCATTTCCACTGTTGCTATACTTCCACCTCACATTTTCTTTTCTAAGCAGGCTCTTTCTCTTGAAATGTACCCCATGTGGCAAGACAACAAAATCGGATGCAAATCCACAGCTTTGCCATTTCTGCTTGGTTTGGACATGAGGCATGCATTTTTTCCCTCACAACTGGGTGAGTTTTGATTCTCTTTACAAGTCTCCGGAGAAAAGAGCATTCATTTCTTTAAGGATAATCACATGACTAGGATTTCTGGGAGTTGATCATTCTGACCAACTTCTTGTTTCCCAAGAGCCATTAATCCAGAAAGTGAAGTACAGCAAGGTCTGAACTCTCTTGGTAAGCATTTATAGAAAGCAGGCCCTGCAGCCCCCTTATCCAAGCAAAGCTAAACTGCTTATCACCACTGTGGCCAGGAGGGTTCAGCTCCAAATTTAGGAAATTTACATCATTGCCTTTAAAGACATGTTAGGCACGTATATTTTTTGCTAAATCTTGCCATAGCACATACTCATTTTCGCAGAGTTCATAACCCCCAAGGTTTCAGCCTGTGTTCCCATTACTACCCCAGTACTTACCCCTACTTTCAGTTTGAATACTGACAGTGAGCCCGTAAGTGTTCTCAATTTTTTTTTAGGCAGAACACACCTGTGCCATGTATCACATCAGACTACATCAGATCTTGAGACATCTTTGAAGGCATTTAACTGACATCAGTAAAAAAGGCTGGAGAATGGGCTTTTGTTCCCTGTCTGTTGCTCTCTGAAGACTGAGACAAGAGTTGCAACAGCATCCAAGTTCACTCTTTATTTGTGCAACCATGATATTTCAGGTGACCTTGAAGTTCTGGTTGGAACTTGGGAATAAAAATTATTTCCAACAGCTCTAATCTTTCAGTAGGATACTATTCTAGCCGCTAAAAATGTCATCTGTGCACTCAGGGTTTATGCGCAAGTGACACATGGGTCATGTTAAGCACAATAAAATGAAGACTGGCAAACCACAGCCATAAATTTAAGTTCACAGGCTTTCCAAATTTTCCTCCTTTAAGACTTTGTGAGTCAATTGTACAGCATAAATACTTATTTGATAAAACTAGCTGCCCATTTAAAAAGAAGTGTTTTTATTAACACATTAAAAAAAGCAAAACTAGCTGCAGCTGCTTCTGGGACACACAAAGATTACTAAGATTAGTTAAAAGACAGCTATAACACTTGAAGGAAACAAGCTATGGAAATCCACCAAGCAGCCTATCAGGTGCCTTAACCGCTCTTGGGTACCACAATATCCCTCCTTGAGCACAGCACAGGAATCCTCACATGAAGACACAACTCGGGTTTCCAAGATACATAAGAGCCATCTACTACCTCCAGGAAAGCTGCCAGCCATATCTTGCAGAGGCAGTGCCTGTGGAAATCAGCACTTCCTCATGGCAAGAACATGAAAATGTAACAAATTAGCAGGTCTGTGGCAAGACTAAAATGAAAGGTAATGGGATGGTCCTCACCTTGCAGTAGGGATGTGCCAACAGGAATGGTTTCGGGGACATTGTCTCTGCTGTAAATGGAGCGTTGGAATTCAGGAGAACAGTCATTTTCGTCGGTGATATGGATGATGACCTGAGACAAAAGGACAGACTGAGAGGGGATTTTATCTGTACACTTCAGAAAATGGGCAGCTCGTTCTGGACACTGCCATGGCAGTCACTGTTTTTGCTGCTGTCCCATCCTTACACCTCCAATACTGTTTTTCTCACACTACTCCTTGTATCACAGACAAGTGTTTCCTTCTTCACTTTCAAGCAGATGGGAGACAAAGCCAAAAAGGAGTAACAAGAGGTATTTGCAGAGTCTAGATCTGAACCCAGGTAAGAGCCTAGCTTTCTTCCTGTACTATAAGGCCTCCTCCCTCCCCAGCATCTTCTCAAGTGTCCTAGGCTATCCATCAGTGTAACTGGTCCTGCTAGCAAGGTAACAGATTGCAGAGATGTGGATGTAAGATGTGAAGTGATTCACATACCTCAGTTACGCTGCTGAGCGTGCTCTCAACTTCCATGGCCTTCAGTAAGAGATGATAGAGATGGTGTTCACTTTCATAGTCCACGGGGTGGGTCAGGCTGAGCTCTCCGCTCTCTTGCCTCACCCTGAAGAGCCCAGAGGGATTCACCAGCAGAGTGTACGAAAGAGGCTGGCTCTGGAAAGAAACAGCCTCAACAACTGCTACTCTGTAAAGAATGAGAGAATAACTCTTTGCTTCCAAACAACAACAACAAAAGCTGTCTCCTGAGCACCTAGAGGAGGAACATGAGGATGAGAAAAGGTGTCTTGCTCACTCTCTGTTGATGTTTGGCTCAGCTTTGCGTTCAGGCTGGAAATCCCTGTGCTCTCACCAAAAAACAAGTCTGCTTTCTTATCAAACTTATCCACTGACATAGTAGGACTCTGATAACAACCCATTTCTATCCCCACTAACACTGAAACATCTTTTTCTTCCCTACTGTACCCCTCTAAATACTCAAGAGTAGTTACTGATTTACCTTCAGTTTCAGAGGTAAGTGGCCTACTATACTGAGTTTCTTTGAAGCTGTATATTCAGAAAAGGAACAGTTTTGGAGATGGATGGGAAACCCATGAAGCACAGGGCTTTCTTGATCCTGCTGTCCACCTTGGCATGACATCAGATGAATGTTTGCCTCCTCATGGTGACTTATGTTTTGAAGCTCTATCTCACACCAGTCTCTGAACAGTATGACAATACACTTTCAGCTTGTCTACTGAAAGCTTCAGGGAAGGAGAAAAATATCCCTCCTCCTTCTTATTCAGTCTTTTTTTAAGGATTAAGTAGCACATTTCCAGTAATTTTTCCTACTTCATCACCTTATTTTGAGGTTTCCTACTCCATAAGGGCCCGATGGCACTGTTCTGCCTGCTACTCAGTACCTTAAAGCCCATTCTACTCTCAAGCAGCTGAACAGTGACAATAAAGTCAGAGCCAGCTTAGGAGCATCTCCCCGCTGCAAATTGGCTTAGCTATTCCTCACACAACAGCAGAGCCCCTTGGAGACTCAGTTTTATCTATCTGCACTTCACACTGGTGTTGCTGTCTCAAGAGTCTGGCACTAAGTTGTCTTTCTAAAAATTACAATACAAGTCAAATGGGACACAAACAACTCAAAATCTAGTTAATTAAAAGACTATTTTTCAAGCATCTGTTTATATCTCTAGAAGATTCATAGCCAGTAGTTTGGCTGTTCTAATTCACCATGCAATGTGCTAAGATCCCAAAAGCATTAAAATCATTTCAGCATCCTAGACTTCATCCCATATGCCACACTGGAGACTCTGGAATACCAGAACAGGCATAACTTCTTTTAGAAAACACGTTATTTTTAAAGCATAATAGGCAAATGCATATGTAGAGCCCTGAGTGGCAAATCCACAAAAGTTTCACTCTATCGTGCTCTGTGAAGCTCCTCTCAGACTGCAGGGAGGGAGCTCACCTAACGAAGTACAACTTACTTTTCTCCTGCTGGAGTATTTTCTGGGACAAACACACTGTAGGACATGTTAGTGAACTGTGGAGGTCGGGAGCCTGCCAAGATGGAAACAGAGGCGTAGGGGCTTTTGTTGCCATACTCATCAGTGGCTTCCACAGTAACCACATACTCCTTGTTCCATGTCAAAGGCAAGCCAGTCGTCATGATAATGCCAGTATCCTTATCCACTTGGAATCGCTCTTCACCACCTGTCAATACATGCACAAATCTGAGAAATGCCCCACAACAAGAACGTTTGCATTGTCACCACTTTAAAGTAAGTTATCCTCAAATCATTTGCCTATGTCCTTGCATGCACTTCCTTTCTCTTCTGCAGGGGTACTCATTATCTTACACTCACACTGCATTCTGTTGACCAGTGCAGTGTAAAAGAGACAAGAACACATAAGAAATGGAGCCTTACACTAACAATAGGACTGCAATCAATTTAAAAATACAAGTAAAGCCAAGAAAATGGCAACAAGAAGGATTCCCAACCACATAACTGTTACTTAAAGCACTTCCCGATTCTACTTTCTGTACCTACTGTATCTTTAAGGATTTCCCAAAGGAAAAAAAATCTGTCAGTGAAATTTTAACTTGCCAAGAAATATCTGCAACTTAACAGATTTTTACCTTTAGTTTCAGAATAGACCTACCGGCAACGAGTGTGTAAGTTATCCCAGCACTGGAGTTTTCATTGCTACTCTGATGTGCCACAAGCTGGTAGATGAGAGTGCCTTTTCGTGCATCCGGATCCACACGTGCCAGGTAGGGGTATGGGTACATGCCCCAGGACAGGAGTTCATCTTCTGGGGCAAGGAGTGTCACGTGGCAGAGGTACCAGTCATTGTCTGCAAGAGATGCATGGATTTCTAGACAACCTATTCACAGACTTTAGTCAGGAATTTGATGATCTTATTCACTAGTAACTGTAAACAAACTAAGAAGGAATCTTCCACTGCAAAGAACCCATAGAGATTTAATCATAGTCTTTTTGTATCTAAGTAAAAGTACCTCTAGGTCCAAACCTTTTTGAGTCCCATCAAGTCTCTAATAGATGCTAAAGGTAGATAAGGGCCTCTTGAAGAAATTATCTTAAGCACATCCGTGTTGCAAAAGTGCCTTTTGTATTTGACTTCAAATCAAAATATATTACCGCATATATAAAATAAATTTGAATAAAACAAGAAACTAAATGTAGAAAGGGGGGAGTAGAAAAGTATGTATGAGAAACACATGTCTTCTGCCTGATAAAATATGACCACATACTTGAATAAACTGCACTGAGGTTGCAGGTCTGTTAAGGGCTACATCACTACCTAAAGAAACACCCACCCGGGTGTGTCTCATATAGGATATCCTTGATCTCTGCCTTCAGAAAGGCCACATTTCACACAGGACGGTAGAAGGCAGGAGCAAATTGACAGAACCGGCACCAAAGACAAAAAGTAGGGTAGAAATTCCAAATAAAAAAAGCTGTAGAGCTTGGGGATCTGATACTAAATATAAGACTTCCCACAGATAGAGACATCTGCTGATCTGCATTTATGAGCAGCCTTATCCCACAGTAAAAATACATGCTGGACAAATTTCCCAGAGGTTCTAATTCCCAGAAAGGAAAAGATTTAACTGAAGCTTTGTGGGGTTTGAAAGACATTTAAGATCATTTGGACACGGTTTCTTCTGCCAGGGGAAATTCTTAGATTACACAGTTTCTGATTTTCTAATGTACCCACACCGCATACATAGGAAGATGGGTTAATTTTTTTTCCCCTCTGTATTGCTGTGTAAGACAAGGTACAACCCAAAGCATGACCCAGTGGCTCACGAGAGGAGCTGTAGCAGTCAGTATTTTATCTATAGCTGAGAGGCAGGGCTGAGAAATACATATCTTAATTAAGCCAGCTACAGGCAGTGTCATTTTGGTACGGCCAAGTAACCCAATGGAAATTTATAAGCATGCTGCATTTAAAGATATTTTCCTTCATTCATTGGTCTAATTCAGGCAGTTCTAATTTCTGCAGAGATGAATATCTAGTCAAGCAGTTTTCCCATTTATCAAAACATAGAGAATTATTTTAAAAATTGTAATTATACAAATTATTCCTTACTATTGCTTCATGTAGCTGATCTAAGTGTTAAATACCAATCAATAAGGAGGTCCTAATCCTGCTGTAAGAATTGTAAACCCCACCAAAAGTCAGCCCTAAAATGCAGCTTTATGTTTTAATGAAGACAGACAAGGGAGTAAACTTTGCTTAGTTCAGCACCACCATATCAGGGAAAATATTTGTGATGTTCAAATTAACCATAATTTTCTGAACTTTTAGAAAAACTTCACCTTCCCTCTCTCTGAAATATGTATTTAAGTAGAAACATAAAAGAGTCGAGGTTGGGAAGGATGTCTAAGGTCATTGAGTCCTAACATTACATGGTACTGCTAAATCCACACCTAAACCTGGAAGTCACCATCCCTGGAAGTGGATATGGCATGTGGATATGGCATTTGAGTACATGGTTTAATGGTGAACATGGTGGTGGTGCTGGGTTGGTGACTGGACTTGATGATTTTAAAAGTTTTCCAGTCTTAAATGATCTATGATTCTGTGAGACCATGTCCATAAGTGCCACATCCACACACCTTTTAGATAACTTCATGGATGGTGACTCAAACACTTCCCTGGGCAGCCAGTTCCAATGCTTGACAACCCCCTTCCATAAAGAATTTTCTCCCTAATATTCAATCTAAACCTCCCCTGGCACAACCTGAGACTGTTTCCTCCTGTCCTATCACTTGTTGCTTGAGCAGAGGCCAACCCCCTTCTTGTTACAAACTCTTTTCAGGTAGTTGTGGAGAGTGATAAGGTCTCCCCTGAGCTTTCTCTTCTCCACACTGAACAACCCCAACTTCCTCAGCTGCCCCTCACAGGACTTGTGCTCCAGACCCTTCATCAGCTCTGCTGCCCTTCTCTGGACACACTCCAGCACATCAATGCCTTTTTTTTGTGGGGAGGGGCCCAGAACTGGACACAGCACTCAAGGTGCAGCCTCATCAGTGCCAGGAGGAGAGTCACAGCTCCAGTCCTGCTGGCCACACTATTTCTGATACAGGCCAGAATGTCATTGGCGTTCTTGGCCCACTGGGCACACTGCTGGCTCACATTCAGCCCTCTCTGAACCTTGTCACCTTGTGACACTTAGCAAGGCTGCAGATCACAGACTCATGGGATGGCAGAGGCTGGCTGGTACCTCTGGAGGTCGTTCTGCTCCAACTGCCCTGCTCAAGCTCACATACCCAGACCTGCCTGCTCAACCATGTCCATATGGCTTTTGAGTATCTCCAAGGAGGGAGACTTCAAAACCTCCCTGGGCAACCCAGTAAACTAAAGTTCTGGGAGGTGGATTTCAAGAAAGATGTGGACCAGCTGGCAAGTGTCCAGAGAAGAGCCAAGAGCACAACCAGAAAACATGGCCTGCCAAGGAAGGTGGAAAGACCTGAAGATTTTCCAGAGACTGTAAGAGACACACCAACAGTGCTATCAGATGTGAAGGACTGATGCATGAAGTCAGTCAGTTTTTCGCTAACCTGCATACCAAAAAGTGACAAACCCTCATTCCCAAGGAAAAGATTTGTGTTAGATGTTGCGGGTGGGATCTCACAGCATATTTTCAAATGTAAGGACAATGGAGGACTCCAGAGTGGCTGGAGGCATGAGACAGCATCCACCACATAGATCCTTAAGACCTGACTAGACAAATATCTGCCAGCAACCCCTCTGTTGTGGCAAAGCCTGCCTCTGGGCAGGGGCACAGTACCAGCAAGACTGTTAAATACCTTCCATCATACATTAATCTCCCTGCCCTTCAGCTTTTGCAACTCATTGATTTCTGAGGCATATATGTCCACATGTCACTTATTCTACTGCAGCTTGAGGGAACTTCTTGCATAAACATTCTCTGGACCTTGTGTTTTATTTTTCTGTTTGCTAACAGGTAAGAACTGAGGGAAGGAGCAAACACCACTCTAGAAACATCCAGCACCACACATGAAAGGAAAAAACATGGGATTAGGCCAAACCTGGAGGGCTGTGGTATAGCAGCAGGGAGGAATGTCTTTCTGCAGCTGAGACCTGGCTCACTCCTTCATGCCCTCAGCATTTATTTCAGATTTTCAGGCTTGAACCTGTTTTCTTCACGCAAGTAAAATTTAAATTGAAGCAACCTGCAAGCATGCTGACAAAACAGCCCGGGTTATATATACACACCGATCAGAGCTCTAATTCTAGCAGGGAGAAAAGTTAGTCAAAAAGAGCAGATCTCAGTTGGAGCAAATCCAAACTCCTAAAAAAGCAGTGTTGAACATGGGCTGGAGATTAATAGGAGGTCAGTCAAACAGCACTAAATTCTCCTGCCATGCAGAAAAAGTTGTTCAGAAGCAGCACTATGAGTATGGACAGCTCTGTTCTGGTAGCTTCCTTTGCACACACACACACTAGGTGTGAGCAACTCAAGGATTTTAAGGAGTTGCAGACACGTGACAATCCAATACTATGGAAAATTACGACATTGACTTGAAACAAGTCAGTGAAACAAAACCAGTCTTGATAAAGTAGGGGTTTTCCCCAGCAATGCATTGTTTTTTTCAACTGTCATAACTGCAAAGGCAGTAACAGATGAAGCCTCTGAAATCAATAATGTTTTATTTTGTTCCTGACAGAACCACAGCATCCTATTAAATCAAAATGCAACATCACCCGGTGATGTTGTAGCTCACCCATTTTGTCAATATGAATCATCCACTGAAAGGAAGAAAATAATCAGGAAACCAGGCTCTACAGTCTGTGAAACAAGTCTGCCGATAGGATAAAACACCTGGCACCACACATTGGACTCTCAGTATCATCAGCCTAGAAGAGAATATTAAGGGGGGCTGATTTTCCTGGAGATACTGGTGTATCCCCAAGGCTTCATCTTTAATTCATGCTATCATCTAAGAAAAGCACGTTAACAAAAGGGATGTCAACCAATCACCAGCTAAGAGGAACCTAAGTGAAAAGGTTGGGATGTAGCAAGTGCAAGAATGGAGGAACTAACCACATGGCCACCCATGCAGTGATGAGCTGTGCAGTTTCTGTCTTTGAAGGCTAAACACACTTCAGCACATCAAACAGGTATACCTGCACCATCCTTAGACAACAGCATGAAAGGGAAGAAAGAAGTGGAAAATGTTTTGAAACTGCAAGTGGTTATTCTTGCAAGCATGTATCAACTCTTTTTTCCTTTAATCATTTATTTTCCTCCATCAACAGAAGGACGAAACATGATAGAAGTAATTTTCTTTTCCTGATATGTGGATTAGAGTTACACTGGCTGATGTGGATTTGAGGGAACTAATGTTGAGAAGTTGAGAAGTAAAAAATGTGCATTAAAAATGGTAGGTTATGTTTTGCTTCTATCCCCTGAGGCAAAAGAATTAAAAGAGACATCATGGTATTTGCAGAAGTTTCTGAAGTACCAAGTTTGAAATAGGACACCAAGGTGGGACACCTACAAAGCCCCTCATTGTGCTGTCAGGACACAACACTAGTCTTCAGCAGCAGGGCAAGATATCAGGAGTTTGGCTCATTATTGAGCCATAACCAGGAAATCTACACCTGAGAAATAGTTACTATAATGCTAAAAAAAACCTGTCATCTTCAGGCCTGAAACACTAAATTAATTTCAAATGACCCGTATTTCCTCAAATTAAAAATAATGTAATTGCCAGAAAACAACTGATCTGTCTCAAATGTTAAACAAAATTGTGTGTATATATACACATAAATATCACTACTTCTAGAAATTCTATGAATTTCTATCTTATAAATTTGCAGTTTTCCTTATACATGAAATAGTATGTTTTTAGAAAATATAATCAAGTGTACTGAAGAGTATAGAAGCATCAGCATGTTTTGGTAGAAGCAAAGAGAAGGGGGGCGGAGGGGGGAGGGGAAGGACTCGTATTCAAGCTTAAGTTGCCATCAGGCTGCAGACCCCCCCCCCAGTCAGGGCAGGTGCAGAGGCAGCAGCTACCTCAGGGATCACTGCAGCCAGAGCACGATACATTAACAGTGCACTTCAATGTCAAATAGGGAAAATCATCCTGTCCTACTTACAGGGGCTGGGACCAGTTTATCACTACGTGGGTATAAGGAAAACTGTGTATTCTACACCTTCTACACCTAATGCCTTCCTGCTGTTGCAATGTAATGACAATTGAGAAATATTGAATCATAGGTTGTATAAAAGGATTCAAGATGCTAATCTTAAGAATAAAGTGCTGAACATTCTGTGTTGAAGGTCTCCCATTGCTTTTCCTTTCAACTTGTTATGATAAAAGTTTTATCATTCATTTAATAGCTTATATACCTTACTAGGAATACATTTAACATAAACTTCACATTTACCTACAGTTTTTAAGCTTTTTGTTGCTTTCTCAAAATGTCTAACTTTTTAGACATTCTTACCACTTATTTATTGCTTCTGGATCATTATATGTTTACATCAATTTTTTTCACAGCAAGATTCTTCCAAAGGTCTGTGCAGACAGGGTAAAACAGCATCTTCATCCTGGAGCTTGCTCTTTTGTCTAATGATCCTTGGTAATTAAAATAGTTTTACTGTTTAGATGAAGCAAGTTTTTTCTCTGTTGAGACCTGAATTTGGAGGCACTCCAATGGTATCCATAGGTGGTTTTAATCAGTCTGATAGCAGGAGGGAAAACACACACTCCCCTCACAAAAAAAAGCATTGTATAATGTGACCTCCACAGCTGATCAGGTCAGATTTCTGTTTCTGAACAGGGCAGATTTATTTTGTTCTAAAAATGTCAGAGAGTGCCAGGAAGAAATGGACCATTTCTGGCTCTGTTAAGAAACCAACCAATAAACCAACCAACCAAAAAAAACCAACCACAAAACCTAAGCTATGTCATGATCTGAAATCATGGCTGGCAACATACATGAATTCCTCATTAGTTTTTACAGAAGCTGTATTATATGGGCTGAAAGCTTTTCCTTTCCAGAAGGCATCCTGGCAGAAATTTCTTAAGAAAATGCAAGGGACTCAAACCACATAATCTTTCCATGTGCAATCTAGGTAGTATTTTCAGGAACGTCAAGATCTGACAGATGTCTTTTTAAAATGTGGTTTGCTTCCAGTGAGTCATAAGGGTTCAATACTGATATTATTCTACTGTAAGACACTACACTGAAGGAATTGCATTTTGCTACAGCCTTCTCAGTCAGATTTAAGATCTGTCTCCTTGGAATTCAGTTACAGTAGTAAATAGTTTTTATCTCACCTGAAAGAGAACAGAGGATCAATCTAACTTCCAAAACAAGAAAATACTGAAGAGCCTTGCACCTGTTTTATTCATTTCAGTCATAAACTACCTGCTGTGACATCAGTTTGATGTCTCGAGGCATCCCAGAGTCAAAGGGTGGCTAGCCTCAATCCTTTAACCCTTCAGACACCACAGACACATGGGAAGATACTTGTCTTGCCATGCTTTCTTTGAGTCTCTCCTGTTGTCAAATAAAAATAACCTTTGTAGATGATGGAGTAACTTCTTGCACTTAGTTTTTTCAGTTTAATAGCATGTGGGGTGTATCTGCAGTATTGGTATGTGCAGGTATATGAACATCACCCACTGAGTCTCACTATTCCAAGCCAAAGCATGCACTCTATAAGCCCTCTGTGGCAGGCTCTTAACCAACCAAGAAACAACAAAAACCCCAAAGCCAACAAAAAAACAAACAAAAACCTACAACAAAAGAACTAAGAATTTGCTAGAGTTGAAGAACAGGGATAAGAAATTGTGTTCCTTCCCTTTTTGAAGTGTGACAAAGTCCTAAATGTAAAGCTTCTACATGGTGCACACCAGAACCTATAGGCAGCATCAGAAAGGAGGGCTGTGGGGGCAGAAGGGGGAACAGCTTTGCTGCCACACATCACACCCTGTGTAAGTTGGTAACAAGTATGAGAAGCTGTGTAGGTGCTTGCAGGTGTGCATGAACAGGGGCAGACTTGGAAGAGAAAGGAAGCTTCAGCCCTTTCAACCCTTCCCCACTATGCCCAGCCTTTCCATCCTCAGCCTACAGGCTGTTCTGATGGTGCAGTCAGTGTTTCCTGGATGTAAAATGTCCCAAAAGAAAATGTGGATGAGAAATGGTGGGTCTGCAGCTCATATCTTTGTATAAGAGTCTTGTCTGAGCTCCAGGTCCAATCCATAACTACACCCACGCACAGAGCCCTGAACAGCAAGGCTTTGAGAGGCAGACAGAGGAAACCTGCGGCCAGGTTCCTACAAAAGATGCAAACTGCTCTGTGTAGGTAAGTAAGACAAGCCACAAAAGTTGTGCAAATGTCTTTGCGATGCACGCTCTATGTACCAAGCATATATTCAATGGGAGAAGAATTGTGTTTTCACAGTGCCTGCTAGAGTGTCCCCTCAAAACTGGTGTTAGCCCCCTACCTATCACTGCTATGAGTGCTACTGAGCAACAGGGGAGATTCAGAAGGTTATTGTAGTCTATGTTCAATTTATTTCAGTATTTCAACTGTGCATGTGAATATCCCATCTTCCTAGGACTGTAGTTGCAAGAAACAATGGTCTAAGACACTATCAGACCTCCTGGTTTGTTATTAAGTGCCAAAAAAGCTTTGCTTTCCTTGATAAAAAACCAAACCAAAACAAACCCCACAATAAAAAAACCCACAAACAATCCCCCTCAAACCACATCCAAAACACCAAGACACGCTTGCCTGGAGAATGAGCAACTTTGAAAGGCCTAAATGCATTCCTGACTTACATAAGAGATAACAATTAGTAAGGGTCCAATAGCTTTGCTTTTCAATTAAAGAGACGATTAAAAGTTTGGTACACATTCCATAATATTGATTACTATGCCATTCACTGTTAATTACATTTAGTAAGAGGCATGAGGAGAAATGAGGAGCAGACTAAAGTTAATTCTATTTGACTTTTGACAGTTCACCAGGTTTCTTCAGATAAAAAAAATGGATGCTCAAATCCTCTCACCTTTTCATATTTCTATAAAATAACCAGTCACAAAAAGATCCCAAGTTTGTTACTGGACAAAGTTATGAGATAATTTTGATTTTCAAAGTAGCTTAAAGGAGTGTCTAAATGACCTTGTCCCACTTGATCATCTAATTCCTTTCTCCCTGAGGCTCATCTCTTGTCAATACATTATCAGTGCAGACAGTGGTAAAAACATGCTGTACACCACCAGACTGGAGAGGACAACACAATTAATCATTCGCTGAATATCGCTCACAAGGTTATTTGCTTTCATTATAAATAAGCAAGATGGTCAAGCTACATGTCCCCTTTCCAACTCTAACTTGAATGAGAAGTTCTACTTTAAAAATTGTGTGATTTGTTAAAAGCTAGTATCTAGAAATACTGTGCAGTTTTTTCTAATGTTAAATGTTCCTCACGTGCACAGCTCACCCCGTTCCTGTGAGAATAAGTTTCTCAGGCAGGTGGTTCCAAGATTCTCAGACTGCACACAGCACATGATGGTAAAGGTCACAGCCCCCAGCATGCTTCAACATGTTTATTTTCCTCCCAGCTCTGTTTCACATTTCCTGAGCATTAGGCTGAAAAATCTGTTTATAGAAAATGGTAAATATTCCCTCTATAGTAACATTGCAAACATCTAAGAAAACAGACAAGCAAGTAATACAAGACAAACCCCAAGCAAATGATAAATGTTACCAGAGACCTCAGCTAGAGCTACAAACACACCATAAAACTTACTCTGAATAAGATGAAAGTGACACATGCAAAGGATGGCTCATGTAGCCATAACACACTTCAAGCTTAACACAGTTTATCAAGTCTAGCCGTTCTCTTTGCTGTGTTGGGAAAACTATACACAGTATACAAGCTACTGATGTATAGACTTACAGAGTGGTACAATGATATATTCATTTAGTTATCTACACCAACTCCTAGGATTCCAGATTCAGACAATTTTTATTTTTCGCTTGTCCTAAGTTCATTGACATCTGTTTTGCAGCCACTCCTTTTCCCTCCCATGCACTGCTCTGCCAGATCCGTAAGCTGACTCCCAGCGCTGCAGCTGACTCCGAGCATCACTCCGTGCGATTCAGCGACCAGGCACAGCGGGATCTCCCAGCGCAATGGGCTGCAGCTGGAGGTCTGTGAGTGCCCATACCCGGGGCAGCGTCACCTCTCCCTTCGCAGGTCTCGGAGGACCACAGAGGCAGAAAAGTCTCTCCGCTAACTGCCCCCACAATAACAAGCTGTCTGTAGTGGTGTGCCCCCTTTTTTAAACAGATTTTAACTGTTTGTTAACCCCTGAGCAGACATCTCTGGTACCATAGAACTGAACCTGCTGTGACAAAAATTCCTTATAAGACAACATAACCAGAACACCATATCATACGTTTTCAGCTGCTCCTTCAAAAGGCAGGACTCAAAAGCCCTGCGGGAGACACTAGTAAAGAGCTGGCACATTACCACGGCACCCACCTAGCCTAGGGGGGCAGTTCCCACAGCCGCCCGCGGCTCCCCGAGGCCCATGGAGGGCAGGATCACCGCAGCCGCACCTCCTCGAGTGGCGAGCGCCTGATCATCATCCTGCTCCCTCGGTGCGACCCTTTATCCCCATCTATCCCGACCCACCCTGGCCAGCGCCGCGGGAAGAAGCGACGCCAGCCCCATCCCAGACCTCTACCTCCTTCGGCGCCGCGGTGCACCTTGACCAGCACCTCCGCCTGGCCGCCCGCTCTCAGCTCCCGCCGCAGGTAGAGCCGCCCCGACGTCCTGTCGACGGCCACGGGGGTGGCGCCGGGCGAGGCGAGCTCGAACCAGCCNCCGGAGCCGGCGCAGCCCCAGCAGCGAGCCCACGGTCAGCACCTGCCCGCTGCGGGGTACCACGAAGAGCAGGCGGCTGCCGGCGCCCGGCGGCCAGGGGCGGTAGGTGAGGCGCGCGTTGGCGCCCTCGTCGCCGTCCGAGGCGCGGAGCCGGGCCACCTCCGTGCCCAGCGGGGCGAGCTCGTCCACCTCCAGCGGCCGCGCCGGGGGCAGCCGAGGCCGGTGGTCGTTGCGGTCCAGGACCCGGACCCTCAGCAGCACCTCCCGGGGGGACCGTCCCGCCCGCCGCCGCAGCCGGAGCCCGTACTCGGGCTGCGCCTCCCGGTCCAGGCGCTCGGCCGTGCGGAGTAGCAGCAGCCCCGGCCCGCCGCCCGCCCACCGCTGCAGGGAGAAGCGGGAAGCGCCGTCGCCTTCCAGCGCCCACTCCCCGGCCGGTTCCCCGTGGCTTAGCAGCCTCTGCAGCGGCACCTGCAAGCCCCGCACCCGCGTCCCCGCCGGGCTGTTCTCGGGCACCTGCCCGGAGAAGCAGAGCAGGCGGGGGGAGCGTCCGCAGCCTGGCCCCGCCGCCCCGCTGAGCAGTGGCAGCAGCAGCAGGACCGGGAGCAGCCCGCAGCCGTCCCGCCGCACACGGCCCATCCCGCCGCTCCCGCCGAGCGGAGCGGAGCGCAGCACCGCACCCCACGGAGCCGCTCTGCGCCGCTCCCGCCGCGGGCACCCAGGGCACGGGCAGCCCCGGCCCGCCCCGCGGCCAGTCACGGCCATGGGCGGGGACGGGGCGAGCCCGCCCCGCGTGGTCGAGGGGCGCGCCTGCCCATGGCAAAGCCCTCATCTTCCTCGGTTCCATATTGCCCATGACGGTAATCGGTGAGCGATCTCTCCCTGCCTTTGTCTCAGCTCATGCACCTTCTATTTGCAGTCCCTTGTCCAGTTGCGAAGGGGAGCGATAGAGGAGCTTTGGTGGGTCCCTGGCATTCGGCTGGCGTCAAACCACCGCGTGCATCCAGCCAGTGCCTCCCGCGCCTCCACAGGTGGAGCGGGCATGGGATAAGGAACTGTGCTTCTGGAGGCGGGGAACTTCGGGGAAGACGAGCAACGTCCTGCTCTCCTGAGCCTGTATGTAAAAAAATCAGACAAGGTACAGGAGCGACCAGTAGAAGAAACAGAGGAGAAACCACTATTGCATAAAGGATAGTGGGTCTTGGGATACTTGCACCATTAAAGAATGGTTGTGACCCAGCAGAAGGGCTTCTCTGATGTAAGCTGGGATTGTCTTGGAAGCATGGCCTCTTGGAAGTGCACATTTAGGTGGCTGCTCCTTGAGGAAAGATGCAATTTTGGCAGAAGGGAGAAGAGCAAACCATATCTCAGCATACAATACGAACAACACCACCGCCAATTATCACTTTTAACACGTCAGTGTTTGGGCAAAATATTTTTGGCACAGAAATAGCGTGTGCTGTTGTTGAGAGCAACCTTAAAATGGTCTTTTCTAAATGCAGCAAGCAAATGCATCAGTCCCACTAAACATGCATAGAAGTCTGGACATGGGAGTCATTGCACTGGTTAATCTGTGATCAGCTGAAGCATAAATCCAAGCCAGATCACTGCAATGTCAATTGCTCTCCACTACTCATCAAACCATCTTCCTGCTAATAAACAAGATCGACGGTATCTCCCTTCACACAGTGATGTTAAAAGCCTTTCCCCCCAGCCTCCACATCCAGCTGCTCAAACTGTGTTGGTGTTGTTCCATCAGAAATACTTCCTCTTCCTGTTCTGAACACTTTTGCTAGTTTTACTAGAAGGTTGTTAGGAAGGCAGGGGTGTTTGTTGCCAGCTGTGTTGTAACTTCAGTGGTGACATATCTAGGCTGGAAGTGAAGCTCTGCTCAAGAAAGCCAGAACCCATTTCACTCAGCTTTTGTCAAATATTACAGGCAACAGTCAAAAGTGACAACCAACTGCTAGATCTGCACCTCTGCCCCTCGGGGGAATTACCATTGTAAGGAGAGGGAATCGTTGTGAGGTCACACCCCATTATTACAAGCTGTTGGCCTTTATTTTTACTGCAGCGAGGTGAAGGGATGATGGTTTCTAAAATGCAGTATGATGTGAGATCGCAGACTGGGAAGGCAAAAAGTAAAACCAAATAGTGTTATGGAAGGGTTTACAGGTAACAACAGGAAAGTAACCATGATGATCCATCCATGGTTAATGTGCTGTAGCAAGCTTTGAGTGTGCTATCTTTGCTCTTGTGCCATAATTCCTTCCTTCACAAAGGCACAAGAAAGCTCATTAACATACAACACTTAATGAGCCAGCTAGACCATGCAAACAAGCATTCAGTTTAGGACAAGCTTAGATCAGTGTGGAGACACAGTGCAGCATTCCCACTTCTGAAGAGAGTTGCATCCTTACACAAACTTTCAACCAGCTAATTAAATCCTCTCAAAATCAAGTGCCTATTTTCATCCTACATTACAGGACACATTACCCTTTCTATTCTCTTATATTCAAGCATTTAGAAACATCCAGTTTTGCCTACAGCCTGTAAAGACACAAGCTGGATTTTTTTTTTCACAGTCCTCCCTCTCACCTATGAACCCATATCTTGTTAATATGTTAATACAGCATTTTGGTGATGGAAAGTCAGGCTTCTGCTGCATGTCACTCCCGTTGCCAGAACTATGTTTTAACCAGACCAGAACCAGAAATAACCTTGCTCTGTGGATACTCACCAGCACAACCGTGTTATTTTCAACACCCACTTACACAAAACCTGTGCTACGACATAACAACTGTATTTATATTTGTGGACGCAGATCCTACCCTACAATTTAAAGACATAAAAACATATTTGAGTGTAGCCATATTTTCCAAATGACTGTGCCTGCAAAACTGAAGCAGAATCCACAGAGAGACTGATAGAATGTTGATCAAAGAGGTGGTCTCAGAGATGGCTCTTGGTTTCGATAAGAAATAAATACATACTATTATTTAAAATAAGGTCCTTAGATATCTTCAGGACGCTGTTAGATTCTATTGCTAAATAATAATAATGAAGTTTAGTTTGGGGATTTTTCTCTATCAAACCTGATTTAAGTGAACTGAGGACAGTGAAATGCAATCTCTAAACTTAAGAACTGCTATTCTGAGGCCAAATGATCAGGAAGCCCAACAGTCTTTGTCTGTCCCTCTCTTGCAGCTGTGACAAATCCCTAGAATGCAACCAGCAATTCAGACTACAGCTCAGATTGTCATAAAATGGGCCACCTTTTTAGGACAGGGGAAAAAAGAAAATAATAAACAAAATAAAAAAGGCACCAGCATATATCTGTGTGCTAACAATGCTGAAATAGATGCAAATGATAGTTAGTGTGTTTCAGAAATACGTTTTCATAGTGAAATGAAAACCAGACAATTTTAATGTACCTTTCTAAAACTGCATAAAACAGTTTACTCACTTCTGCTGCAGTGATTTTGTATTATTGCTAGGAGTCAAAGTTAGATCAGCCACAGAAACCACAGGCGCTCTTCCAGCATCCAGGCTTACTCCAGGCAGACCAGTTTCTGCGCTTGGGGTCTCATGGAGAGCTAACATGATGCAGCTGCATTCTCACCCATCATTTGTCAACTTGCTCAGAGGGGGAAATGGCTTAAGGCATCACTTTATATTCACCCTCATCTTACAGAATATTCTGGTATTTATTGCAGCAGTGTAAAGAAAAGTCAGTCTTAGTATGTTTCGGGTCTTTCTATAACCCATCAGACGTCAAGGCTTGATGGCAGACAGTACAGCTCTAACTTTGAAACTGGAAGAAATTTCAACACATTGTAAAGCTGCTCCAAATTCTGAAAGTAAATGTACATACTGATGGTGTGTTATAACTTACTGAATAGTTCTGTAGTACTCAGGATGGCTTTACATTTCTATATTGTATATATGCAATTAAATTCATAAAGAGATGCATCTCATCACTGTGAAAAAGTGTTGATCACATTTGTTACCTAAGCAACCTGAAAGCACAGAGGGATTGAAATATGATGGTCTGGGTCACAGCACAAATGGGAAAATCTGGGAAGATACATCCAACATACAGATTAGAGAGCTACCATTTAGGGTGAACATAACCCAAAACAACAGTCATTTTACCTAACACATCTGAAACATCAAACAGAATATATACTTTATACAGAGATAAATACACACATAAATACAAACACATATTTATATATACACCTCTTCATAAACACGTATCAATACAAATTCTATTATATATAATAAATATTATCTATTTTACAGCTGGTAGTCATAGTCTCAGATTTGCATGAAGACATGGAAGAGTACATAAATGCCAACATGTATTTCATGTTACTGGGAAGCTCCATTCCCCTTTCAGCTAAGTAACCCCTAAGCCTGGCTGCTTGAATGGATAAACCTGAGTACTTCAACATCAGCTCATTTCCTGACTAGTCTAAAAGAAAGCAGTCTGATGGATGTTCAAACTCAGAACCACTATAAATTAAAGATGTAAATGTATATAATTTTTTTTGAGGTGCTAAATGATCAGTTTTTGGAGAAGCACTTCATAAGATATTTCTGCCATCTTCAGAATTTATCCAAAATAGTATCAAGATTTTCATATCATTATATGCTAAGTTATTACAAAGTAATCTGCATTCAAAGATTTTACTCCCACTAGCAATATCTTATAAAAGGATAGAGGGCTTCAAAATCATGACCTGAAAAAATTCAAGACAGATAATATATTAGCTGATTAAAAACAATTAAATCAGTAAGCATTTGACATTGCATAGCAATTTATTTCCAGGTGACATCCTTGCTGGAGGAAGATCTTCAGGGAGAAAGTCAGAGTTCAGTAATCCCACACGAAGCACCTCATATTTTGCTGCTCATCCTCACCCAGATGCCTCAATAGGAAGGCACAGTCAGCACAACATATGGATCCAGACTGAGCAGTCTGCTAATCCTCAAGAGCTGCGAGACTATTTATGCTGCCCATCAAGACAGACATTTGAGCTATGCTGCACAGTCTTCCCTTCACTTCTCAAAAGAAAGCATAAAATGGTTTGTGTCTTAAACAATCCATACTTTCTATGCCTGGCTTTTATTATGCAATTTTATTTTCCACAGGAAAAAAAAGGTTTGTTACAAGAGAAAAATACTTTCTATGTATATGTTATTTTGATAAAAAACTGTCCAAGACAACAAATGGGATAAAAGGAATTGGATTCCTTAGATTTGTTATTAAATAGCTGCACATAGATAAGTCCATAAGCCATACACACTACTGCTGAACAATGATAACAAGTAAAGCACCACCAATAGTTCTTCTGCATTAGTGAAGCAACAAAGTTTGAAACTTTGAAAGGCAATAAACACCCACCTATTGTCCTGTCATATAAAAAGGTAACCTTAAACATCATTGAAAGGCAGAACTACATCCATCTAACTGTGCTGAAATCAAAACCATTGCCAGACTAATGATACATTTAACCATATCAATGAGGTACAAGACAACTCAGAAGACCTTTAGGAATTGTTAGCTCTGCATTTGGCATAGTTGGAGTGCAGCAACATAATGGTGATTTTTTTTTTTTAGCTTTAGTGATGAAGTAGAAGAAAATTATTAAAATAATACATACTGCATACCTTAGAATTCCCACCTCGCCCCCCACCCCCAAAAGTTATTTTTTAAAAAGAGTACTAAAGGCATGATAATACAGATTTATGTTGAGGTATTATTTCACATGAAACATTGCTTGTGTTGGAATAAACTCAGTTTTTCTTTCATCTGGAACACCACAGTACTCCACAGTCCACCTGCCCATCAGCATTCAGGAAGACTTAAGACATTCAACAACCATTAACGGTAACAGAAGTTACTTGTTTCACCTCCAAAACACAACAGTAACCAGACACCTCTAAATGCAAATCCATCATATATGCACACCTCCCCCTCGCATTCTCACACACAGCCTACACTTTCTCCTGCTGGAGTTTTGGTTGAAGGACAGGTTATATGAAGTCAACAGTCATAATTAAGAAGTATTTCAGTGACACCTTATAACACCTACAACCTCATCTCACAGCTCTTTTTCATGTGAATTGCATGGGAAAGCTCAAGATCACGAGATTTGAACATCTGCAGATGACTAGGTGAAAATAAGGTGGTAAGAACAAGATCTGGTCCCCAGCCTTTGTTTTCAGTAAATAGTAATACCACCAGAGCAAATAATTTGAAGAATTTTCAATGCCTATTAAACCTTTTGGCTTTCTTTCTTCCATATTTGTCTATGTTCTCCTTAGTCCCCCCACCTCCCCCACCATGGAAATTGTATTTAAGATTGTGTTGTATTAAACTGTATTTCCATTTACTTGGAAAGAAATAAAACCAGTGGATTTTTGAATAATATGAACAGAAGTTTATGTTCAGAAATGCCTTTCCTTAGTCTCAAACATCTCCTGTCAAATCTATCAGCTGAGTTCAAGTATGTGGTAATTCAGGATGTGAAAGAGCATTTTTTTAAAGATTAAGACAAAACTGGATGTTAGTTTAGCCATGGCTTGATTAAACTTTGATTCACGACTCTAAGGGCGAGCCCCTTAAAATACTATACCAATTTATTCTTTCAAGGTAATTTTTTTGCATCTACTAAGATCAAGCATATCAGAAATTGGAAAGGCAAAGGAGGAAATAAGCCAGCAAAACAGCCCCACAAATTGCTATGCCAATTCTCATTGCTCCCAGTGAGCAGCTGGCACACAGCCCAGCTGCACCACTACACAGGATCCTCGGAGGCCGGCGTGTTATGACACAACGGAAGCTCTCGAAATCAGAGGGACAGGAATTAAAAAAAATCTTCACAAAAAGAAACACAAATTGAGGTTTTTGTTTGTTTAATAAAAGCTTGCAAGGCACATGTTTCAACTGAATTGCAACATCTACAGCAAAGCAGATCAAAATTTGTAAAACTTTCCCCCCAGCCCTTTCAAGGAGTTAAACCTGTGACCTGGTTGAAAACCAAGCTAGGGTTGTGTGTACAAATCTGATGTAGTTATGCCCTATGGTTGTCCTTCTGAAGGATATCATTGCATATCTGATGGAATTTATGTTTCACAGAAGCCGGAGATTAGACAGTATTTTTGCTAGTCCATAGTTGAATAAGAAATTAATTCACTTTCTTTGTAAGATATGATTATTTCAGTCACTCATTTTAATGATGCCTTTTTACAGGAACAACCACAATGTCCTCCCACAATAAAGGGCTCCTTCTGTTACTTAAGGCTGCTGTGCCAATGGTGCTGCAATACAATTTTATTTAATATAAAAAGCAAGGTAAAATTTTTAAATGATTCTCTTAAAGTAGAATCAATTGAAGTATTAAAATTATATCTTAAAAACTATGACAAAACTAATAACAATAACTATGTCACAGTTGAAATGAAACTCAACACATTCATTTGAACATGTATAAAGGCCAACGTGCTGCAAGATTGTTTTCTTTAGATGGATGGATGGCCCCATTTGTGGTTTTCTTAGTATGTGTGCTCTACATGTAGGTATTCAAACTCTGTTCTCTATGGTAACACAAACACACAGCACCACAGTGACACACAACAGGCAGTCAAGGACAGTTAAATATTGCATCTTGGCATGGCAGTCTAAGGCATGAAGCCGTAAGCTGTACAACTTCATCCACCCAAGTGCAGTTGTAACCCTGAAGTTTCCTACCTGGAATGCCTTATTGCTGTTATGAAATGATATTCATGAATTAGTAACTTCAAGAGAGTAAATGACTGACACACAGACATGTAATTCATTGACAGTGATGCAAAAGAAACTGAAATTGTATAAGGAACTCTAAACTTACTTCCAAATATTACATCTATACCCATACTAGCACATAAAGGGGAGGTTCCTGCAGGCCTGCCTTGGCTCAAGTCAACACAAAAGCTTCTTGTTGCTATATGGCACTCGGGAGGTCTGGAACATCCCAGTGCAGTAAAACATGCAGGTGTGCACAAGCAAATAAATGCAGCCTGCACTCAACCAGACACACACACGCTACTCTCAACTCAATGACTGTATGCCAAGAAAGGATATTTACTTTTACCTTGTAACTCAGTTATACTGATAATAAATGTTTCTCTCAGTGACCACACCCTGTATATTTGATAAATTTATCTGAATATTGGTTTCAAATAAAATGCATAATTTAACATTTTGTCAAGACCCATAGGCATACAAATATAACTGAAAGTAAGAAACAGACTACAGACATGTTGACTTTTACAATAAAGCTTTTTTCTTTTATATCACTCCAAAAGTGATAATAGATTTAAAAAAAATATCATCACTATCTGTCAGTGTAAAGTAAGGAAGTGTATCTGCACAGAGCAGAGAAAAATTATGCATATATACCAACATGCTGCAGTTCCTAATAATTTCAGAGTTAAAAGTGCTGATCTTGCATTTTAACAACAAGCGCAGTAAGGATCGTTTTGCAGCTTTCATTCACAGATTTTTCAGTTGAAAGTTCATCCTATTTTGACACATCTTTCATCAAAGACATCTGGACTCCAAAGAATCATTCCCACACGCCTCACAGACTGATCTCCAGGCCAGGTGTTAACATGAATTTGTAACTACAGGTAACTCCTCAGGGGTGCACAACTTCTTCCAAAACTTATGCTCTGTCTTTTTGTCCAGCTACATCCACATTAAGCAAAGCTGCCATTATCTTTTATTGGATTTTGCATTCTCAACACCAGGATTAGGCCCAGAATTGCAACTGAAGCATCATTCATTCTCTTGAAAGTATATCAGGCAGCACCAAACAGGATGATCAGATAAGAAAAACAGTTATAGAGGCAAAGTGGGTCATATAACAAAGACAGATTTTAGAGGGAAGCAAAACTGCAGAGTACTTTCCCAAATTTTCAAAGATCTCTTTGTAGTTGCATAATTGATACAAAAATAGCTATAAACAACTGTACCATCCTTTATTGATGGTGGTGATTATAGTGTTTTAAATGACAGTTATGGCACTGCCTTAATATAGCTATCTCATAAGAAGTTGAATGGAATGACTACCACCCATCCCTCCCCACACACACGCCCCACACCAGTGTGCACTCAGAGGGGGTGAAACCCAAGTGCAGAAGTCTCGGTAGCAAACCCAACTGTCCTGCTCCTCTTGCCTGAAAACAAGCATACTGTGGTATATACTGGCCCATTCTGCTGGCTGCTAAGACATACATATGCACACACACACACTTAGGCGTGGAAGAATCCTGACAACAAGTTCTGTCCAAACTGAAGGTCTGACCTTGTCAGCTCCTACTGCTTGGTCTGAGTCCCAGCGCTTCCACCAGCATGTCTCTAACAATGTAGAGATCAGTGCCTTCATCTATGGAAGTGTTGTTTAAATAAAATCTTCCTTATTTGATTTATACAAACAATATAGCTACACATAAAATGTATAAATGTTGTGTTTGATAAACATAGAAATGTTTACAGTGGAAGACAGGAAGAATTAAAACAGCAACAATAAAAAAAACCAAACTAAAAATCCAAACACTTACTTGAAAAGACTTAGGATACCAACTGCTTTCTGGCTAAAAAATAAAAGCTATATCACCATAAATGAGCTCTTGAAATAATTTTTCTGCATTTACTGAAGTCTATGCACATCAACTCTAACACTAAAGTTAGAAATCTCATTTACATTAAAATTAAGATGATTTGTAATGGGAAGAAAAATGTAAAAACATAGAAGACTGTCACATGTTGTAGAGACTGTAAAGTTGATAAATGTTCCCGTTTACTTCAAGGATGGTATCTGTATGTGTTGATCTGTAGTTCCAAAGAATTCCAGTTTGGTAAAATAAAGTTGTCAGTGCACTGCATGGGTGCACATATATCTGAAAAAATAACTTCCTTGATCCAAAGGAACTTTTCCAACTAAAATTCATTCAGAATAAATCCTCAGAAGGAAGCTTGCATGCTTTTTCATGACTGGAAGGATATCACAGTGTTGATTCTATATACAAAGTAGGATCTATTCCAGTATACTCGAGTAAAATAATTCACATATGGAGAATAGTTCATTTTGATTTCGTGACAAAATCGTCCATATTTGGAGTAGGCATAGTTGTCACCTTCCTCACAAACCACCTGTCAGAAAGAAGAAGATCCAGTTAAAATGCTGAAGGTAAGTGGTTACAGAATGTACTTCTGTACATTTAATTTCCTTCAGTATTCTGTAAATTTAATTTATGACAGACATTTAATTTCCATACTGTACGGTTCCAATAAGCTGAAAACACACTCCCCTATAATTTGTTTAACCACCTAAAGTAGCCTTTGTGAATTAAGCCCTTTGTCAGGATAACAGACATTAAAACCAGTGTAGCTCATTCATAGAATAAAGAACAGCAGCAGTGGAAATCACCCCCACACCCCATTTACCCAGTAGTTCAAACCTGACCCACACAGAGCATACCAGTATGAAGGGAGGCCACAATTACCTTTTCCAAGCCAAGTAAGTTTGACATTCATAATAAAGACCTAAGATATGCATTTAGTGCACTATAAATTCCAACCAATTGAGTTGGAAGCAAACTGCTTGTATGTTTGAGTATCTACTGTCTGATATTCCTGAAGAAACCCCTTCACTATTCCTTCTGATGGCACAAATTTACATGATTTTACAAAAAGGTGGTAGGACAAATTCATGAAGAAAAATCTATCTTGGTGGCTACAGTGATCAATCCCCTGTAATGCTACAGTCCTTCAGCAACAGATGGCTGGAGAACACTTGTCTTTCCCTATCACTAATCCTATGCTCTCCAACAGTGTCAGAAACAAGATATACGTCCTAGGACTACAGGACATGGTACAAGCCAGAAAATAATACTGATCTTAAACACATCAATTTGGAAAACACATCCATAGACCTGTAAACAGCATAACAGCCTGTCCACTGTCTCACTCACTTTGGGAATAAGTAAATGCTGCAGTCTCTGAATACATACACACTAGTTTGGAAAGCCTTGATCATCTTCCCATATGACTTTGACAATTTTTGTTAGCAAGCAAACTGAGAGGTTTTTTAAAGCTTCCTGAGACAACACAGTATATCAGCTTTCCAGAAAAAAATGTCAATTTTCTTAAAAAATAAATACTTTATTCCTGTTGGCCATTCCAATATTTTTTCTGCAACTACTGTTTTAGCTTTCAAGCCAGTATGGATTCAGCCACAGACAGGAAGCATAAGTGATGCTCATTACTAGCCAACCAATCTTTCTCTGAAAATACTGAAAAGTCAGTTGTCTATATTTAAATATATATACCAGTTGTTTCATTACAGATTTAAATTACAGACATTCCACAGAACAGACTTTAACTGAAACTCTCAACATGGAGCTTCTTTTCACTTTCTTAATCTCTCCACTATAAATAGGATAACCCTTGTCACTTTTGACAATTCAAATTACAAGAATACAAAATGACTGGGTTTGTGTACTGACAGCACTGTGTGTGGCATTTATCCAAGACGGGCTCCTTGGATTTGATGGGATTTGAAGTTTTTCCTCCCTTTGACAGGAATCATCATTGCAAGGAACAACTGCTCTGAAAAGTACTGGGAGGTGTTCCTCCCAGTGTTAGGAATTAGTAGGAAGAAACTCTTCCTGACACATGAATCAAACAAAAACTTAAAAACCTGACAGTAAAACTGCTGCTGAAGTTCAGATTATCAGGCTTATGTGTGAGAAAGAAGCATGCAGGAAGCGTGGAGAGGAGACCTGCAGGGGTATGAGGACACAGAATCCTGAAATCGTGGTAATTGCTCCAGAGGACATCCTAAGTGTGAAGGGGGAACAGGAACTTACTCATACAAACACAGATCTGAGAAGAAGCTGAGAGATACACGCATTGATTATTAATGATGGAGGTGTTCATACACACAGACTTTAGTTATGGTGCAGTATATTGGATACAACAGGCAATAATCACAGCATACATGACTAGCAGCAAGGCAAGGAAAGAAAAAGAACAGATTTCAGCAATGGCAAGGAAGTTAACAGAAAAACTGGGACAATACCCTTCACGGACAAACTGGTCAGTAAACGTAAAAGTGAAATTGACACCAGTTGCAGATTCCTGGGGAAAATACAGAGTAATCCCCTAATAACATACAACTCCTATAATTACCTTCTCAAAACAAAGCAGCTACAGGAATGAAATGCTATCATTACAAGGTCTTTTGAAATGTGTTTCATCAAAATTAGAACTTAAAAAATAATTAACACAGATTAACTGCTTGGATTTTTTCCCAAGAATGGAATATTAGGCTATAAACAAGAAACTTATGTATCCTCCCCATTAAAGAAAAAAATGATTCCAACCAAGGATTCACTTGGTATAGGTAATACACACTAGACTGTAATGTCAACTAGATGCTTAAGTTCTTTCTTAGTCAGGAAATCACCTAAATGAAGCTCACCTGTGATTGCCTAGAAAGAACTGGTGACTCTCTCTCTCCAGTTAACTTGAGTAAGAGCAATGAAACCCTAGGCAAATCTAAGGCCAATCCTGCCTTTATAAAAGCAAAATTTTTGCTGGATTCCCAGGAAGCAAATGAACAAATGGTAATGAGATTATAAACCCCATCTCATTCCCTACTTCAGCAGCAAGAGCAGTACTATCAGCATTCTGAACAGAGGGACCATGGCAATGACTGGAGCAGCATTCATAGTACAGTTTATTCAACCAATCTTTCCACCAGATGTGGTTTGAACATCTGCTGGGGTGCTAACCCATGTGCAAGGCTGAATTGAATAGACTTGTCACATCACCAGTACCAAACAGGCTGTGCTGAACTAAATGGCAGGCTGGTCCTCATCCCAGCCAGAGTTTTAGAACTGAGTTTATCCATTTAATGATAGGCAGAAAATCAACACAGTAAGATACTCATGTATTAAGAGGGATTGGGGCAGCTACATAATAGTATTCAGTAAGATAACAAGTGTAAGCAATGGACAATCCAAAACTTAATTATGACTTTTAAAATGTATGTCTTTGTCTACATGTCAATTACAATCAGAAAAATAAGATAAGCATTATAAGATTTCTTTTAAAATTAATTATTTATGCATTCAAACATTCATTTTTCTCGCTGTTACTTACATGACCATTAGCAATATCCAACAGATCTTTAACTCTACATCCTCTTACAGGTCCCACTTCATTGCAAATTGAATCTTCAATAACCAGAAAACTGGCTTTGTAGGATGTGAGTATTTTATAAATATCCTCTGCTGATCTCTTTGAATAGATCTGATAAATCTACAAATTAAGAAAACACATTCATACAATGTTAAAATCAGTGAAAAATACTGGGACACACACAGAGAATAATGAGTTATCTGTGATAACAGAGTAAATGTACAGACCAAGCTATAAAATGTTTAGTTTTAAAAACTCTAACACAGGTGAGATAATGGCCAGCTGACTGGGAAGTATTTGTCTCTGCTGGTGGCAAGTTCTCACCTTATATACTCTGAGTGGCCTAAAAAGTCTTTAGAAATACTATTTTGATATTTGTTTCTGTCCAGAGTGAAGCACTGATAATCTACTTGATATTCCCTTCCATGTCTTCTGGACTCCTATGTCGTCCTTTCTAATACATTTGGGGTTTTTTTCATTACATTGGGGTGAAGAGGAAGACAGTTCCTGAGAGATGCCACATTTATGGAATTGGATACTCACATTCTCATTTCTTTTCAGAAGATCATCGTCGTTATACAAAGGCAAGCTCGACACCATCCATCCAGTACAGAGCTTAATGACACCCATGAGCTGTGGGCTGCCTGCAAACACTGCAGCCACAGGAGCCTGTCGTCTGCAAAAGCAACACCAACACACCCACCTGAGTACAGGATGTGTTTCTCAAAACTATGTTCTTAACTTTATACATTGTGGGATCTTTTAAGGTGCTGTGGGATGAACTGAAGTACGTGGAGTTATCAGTTAGGGGTCTAATTACAGTTGGTGTTAATGCTGCAGTGGCAGTAGTTTCCGGGTCAGGAAAAGCTCAGACATGCAGCAATATGGAGTTTGAAAGGAAGGGCTCCTGCTGGGGCAATGACTGATGGCTGTTCTCCCCTCCTTGCAATCCATGGAGCACCATTCACAGTGGTCCTGGAACGGATCCAAGTATTGCTTTTCTGAATGGTTGCTGACTTGTGACAAAACAAGCTTGCAAGGGAGGGTTGGTAGAACAAGAAACAACATGATGTTATCTTGTACAGGAAAGATTTCTGATTATTTTCATTTGATCTCAAGAACATGCATTTCATAATCTATGAGAAAAAAATGTCACCATATAGAATAATGTCTGCAGTAATTTACTATGTTTCCAGGTTTGGTTTAATTTTCTGACTTTGTATTTCTGTATTAGTGAGAAAAAACAGTCACTGTCACACTTTACTACAGACTTTTGGCAACTTCTCTTGCAGGGAAGAGTCAAAATAAATTCATATTATCAAAAAGAAAATTTTAAGAAAATATACTGAAGTTATGACATTGAATTAAAATTCCAATATGGATAGCTGAGTATATCATTAAGAAAAAAATAAACCTTCAATTTCTTTAAATATACGAACAGCTGCTACAAGTAAGAGTAGTAACATTGCTCTTAGCTGAGTGAATATCAATGCAATTTACCATGATTAATTATGTACTTCAAGACTAATATACGGAGACTAACATAAAAGCCATGAGGTCCTTGGCATTATTCCACTTGCTGCCTTGGAGAGCCACAGCAGTGACAAACAACATTCAGGACTAGCAACAGCAGGAAGAAATTGGCTGGAACACTGTAATTACCAGCCTTGCCTTTTCTGAAGATGAACAGGTTGACATTAAAGATTACATGAAGACAGAAAGTAATACTCTAAAAAGACACAGTCAAAGGTAAGTTATCTGAACACAAGTGATCTAATTTTCAGAGAAGTACAGTTCTTAATGACATAGTTCAAAGTTAGACTGAAGGAGGCCAGAATGCAATTCTGAATCTTTTGGTGAGAAGAAAAACATATCTGTGAAAATAATTTGACTTCATTTTCGCTATGTATATGCTCAGCATAAACTACAAACGTAGCTCAGTTCTTGCTGTGCCCTGCCTGGCAAGACCAGTACGAACTTTTCCGGCATCCTGGTCACAGGGAAAGTCTGAATCACACAAGCTTCTCTCTGTGTATCTTGACAAAAATCTCTAAATTCTCACATTCAGGCATTCCATTGTACTGGTTCATGCATGTGAAACTTCAGTGTTTCTGTCCCTTGCTGGCATTTCAATCAACATGAATCCTCTTATCTAATGAAAAGTTACCATGCAAAGAACCAAGCACCAAGATGTCCACCTTTATTTGGAAACCAGGTCTCACAGTGATATTACACAGTATTTGCTTGTGTGTTTCAGGATCTTTTCTTGTAATCAGTGATAAACTCCTGTTTCTTTTCATGGCAATAACACCAAACTTAAAAAACACATCTCCTGCCACAAAGATTGATAGAGGTATCTGCTGAGATAAAAATATGCTGACAACAAGCAGTAAAATAGAAATGTAGGACTTCATGCTTACTTTATCCATGTCATAAGTTCTACTGTATCAGGATCATAGAATTCTTGCAGTTCTGTAAGCTCTGTCATTATCCTAGGGAAAAACTGATGGAAATGTTTTTGGTTATTTACTTTCAAAAAAAATATCTACAGAGCATCTCATCAAATTAAGGCCTTAAGTGATGGAACAGAAATGGGATTCAACTGAGTTTTCCCTCCTAACTGGTAGTTTTGTTTGAATGTTTTGCAAAACGTAGTTTATATTTACACCTGACAGCAGGAGACCCTCTCCAAAATAAGTATGTTAATCACAAGTTCTCACCTCTCTTTTATTAGAATACTTATAATTAAAAAATAAATCAACAAAACAATATACACAGCAATAAAATTCATCAACGTTAAGTGACCTTAAATGCATCAAAACCACAGCTCAGGTTGGCATATGCAAATACATATTAATAATGGCACTGAACCAAGATGATAAATCTCTCATAGTAAACCTGCTTGAGCAGGAGGGATTGGACTGTTGTGAGTTGATGGAAAGGTGTTATGCAAGCAGGACAGGAGAAAAGAAATTTCCTAGAAGGGCTCTGGTAATCCGCACTGGACTTCCTTCTGACTTCAATCACTGCAGTGAAGAAAATGACACTACATTGTATGAAGTAGGAAATCTTAGTTTATGCTCTTGAAAAATATTTTGGGAAAAGAGGGATTCTGTGAAGTGAGACAAAATGCCATCTGTTTCAAGCCAGACCAATTGCAACTCTGCACCATGGCTTCCCTATCCTGTCAGGTTTGAGGGGTAAAGGAACAACAGGTCCTTTATTAAGGTGGGAGATTTGTCAGTCCTTGATCAATTTGGAGCACTTATCCAAGAAGGGCATGGCTGGAAGCTGTCCAGCCACGAGGGGCTGGAGCATATACATGTATATGCTGGTGTAAGTGCTAAGTGAGAACTACCTTATGTCAGTCAGCCCTTTTGGAAAATACAGATAAAGTTTACAGGTTGTGCCAGACTAAAGGGACAACTTACTTTGGGACAGCCACAGGAGACAGACAGTTAGAAGTGGGAGCCTGCTTATACCTGAGGAGTTCCCACCCCTATTACCTGGAGAACTCAGCTGTCAAGTGATAGCAGTCTCCAACCAGACACGTGAAGGTTGCACAAGAACTGCTGCACTGTGTTTGTGTCAGGGCTGAAAGCTGTAGCACTGCTATTATACATACACCTGAACTTGTCCCAGAACAGACAGACAGAAAGAGGAACTGCCACCCCAAAGAACATGCTCCACTCATCAAACATAGCCCTTGGAAAAACCTGGGTAGATGAGGGACTGTGCCAGACTGAGGCAGAAGACAGCCAAGCAGAGCGAAGCTGAGCTGTGCACTCAGCCATTTATAGCCATGGTAACAGCTTAGGAGTCTCGAGGCATTTGCACTGTTCCACTACTACTACTATGGAAAGCTTTCAAGCTCAGGGATGAGTTATGAAAACCTGAAGAGCAAACTGTTCACCACTGCTTAAAAGCAAAAGAGGGATCAGCAACGGATGAAGCCCCCTAGAGTCCAAACCCTCTCACTGCTTTCATTTCAAGAATCTAAAAAAGTTATTTGGTCAACTAAACTAGTTTCCTCTGTTGTAGTAGATTTCCTAATTCTATTAAGCAACTGTAGCATTTTTCAGGAGACTATCTATTGCTTCATCAAAAATGTGTAAAAGGTCAGATTACATTGCAACCAAATTTTCTATTTTAAGATGGATGTTACAAAACATGTTCAAATCCTGTTGGTCAAGACTGGCTTCTATATCTGAATTCTTACAAAACTACTCAAAATAACTGTTTAGAAGCTATGCCAGTATAACAGAGGGTTACACCTTATGGAATGTTTTCCATGTTTTTCACACTCACAGAAGTTTGAAAAATAATTTCCAAATACTCTTCTCCCAGTCCAGCTGCGACTTGCAATAAAGAACTAAGAATTTATTTTAAACATGGAAACATCGCAGATTTTCTTCCCTCTATTTTCGTATATACACACCTCTACACAGTCCTCTGCATGAAGGATTTAAATCCATTATAATTTGATGGGAACTTTTCAAACTGGTAATTCACATATGGCCTCCCATAATTTTGTTTCATCTAAGCTCATGCCCTCTAACAAAAATCAAGACTGGGGCAACACAGTTTTCAATATTCTGAGTTTTTATTTAGCAGTACTTTGCTTGTTGTGTCAGTTTATATATCCAAAGCATAATAGCTGAATATAATAAAGTCTTCATTTAAATTTAAAAACTTCTTTATTACAGCAAGTAATCATTAACAAATTAAATTGTCAAATACCTCATAGTGAAAAAAGTAAACAGTTTTGTTTTAAAACAAAACATACTTTCAGTGGATGACAGCTTCAATTTCACCATATATATTTCATTTCACCAAGTATATTTTATTACATTTGGTCATCATTGTGACTCACATTGTGCCTATATACAAAAAAAAATCTTCACAAAGGTACTTTTCCTACCTCTTTCCACAAGCTGAATCCAATTATTGTGGGAACTGCCATACTCAGAATAAGAGCCTAGAAAGTACATGTTAGAAGAAATGGATTATGTACCATTTTCCAATCCTGAAGTGTCTGTTGATTCTACTGATACAGTAAGGAACATCTATGCCCAAAACCTTAAGAGTGACAGCAGGTGACATTTTGTGGGGTTTTACTGGCAAAAAACTCTCTGCAAACAAGAATTTGCCTAATTTAGCATAGAAGAATTAATTTGACCACAATAACTTTATCATCAATTTTAGGGATGTTAACTAGTACTCGAGTAACAATGATGCCATGTGCATATGATGTAGGGAACAGAAGAAAAGTAAACACCTCACATTCAAATGCAATGAGAAAATCTGAGACAGGAAAAACCTCAAGCACTTCAAACTTCTGCTCTTGTTGATGCTTTTGTTCATATTAACAATATTGATATGCAAAACTCAGAAGTCCATTTTTCAGCACATCATCACTAGCTGATTAAATTTTTGCTTTGTGTGGTTCAGGGAACATTGGGCAAGGACTGCACAGAAGGCATTCCCCTGACAATAAGCTACTAACACAACTACACTGTGTTATTAGCAGAAAAGCAGGTCTATATAACAGAACACATGAGGTACATAAAAGAATGTGCTTACCATGTACATGAACATATTGGTACTCCTTGACTGATCAATGTATCTGATACAACAGTGTATAGCATTTACAGAAGTGCCATAATGAATCTCTAAGTATAATACATTTATTCCTATAAGCTTCTTGAATTTAAGGTAAGCAATATCCTATCCTTACTTTATTAAAAAACTGAACACACAAAGCTGCTAAAAATCACACAAAGCAGCTCTTGTCATACTGAGCACAAAGCCAGGGTTGGAAGAGGGGGAGTCGTTTGCACTGTAACATGAGCTCATCTCCAGTCACACCACTTCTCTACAATGGTCACAGGTGAGCAAATCTTATGCAAAGTAATTCCACTTACTACTTTATATGAAGCAGTTTTACTCTCAGCAAGTAAATACACCTTACTACCACTTTTTAACACTAATTTCTTAACGAAACAAGGCTTATACTTATGGTTGCCTGCACCCCTGTGCTTTTTCTCATGCATTCCCTCTAAAAAGTGGGTGACCTTGGCCAATCTCAACTAGATATGACAGACTGAGGTCTCAAAGATTTATTATAAGAAATTAAAGAGATGAGTGAAAGGAAGATGAAGACAGTTCTGCTTCTTGTGGGAAAGGCTGCAACTTTATCACCAGAGAACATGTGCAAGAGTGATATTAAGAATGAAAGACACAGAAAAAGCACTATAAGAGATCCACTGCTCACAGAATAACCTGTCCTTTTAATGGGTTCTTCTACAGATCTTAGGTAATTGTTTGCAAAGTTTTATGCTTGCTAGCTGTATTTCCCAAGACATTGGCAACAGCAACTCACCAGCAGTATCGGGTGCACAGCTTTCAGTCGAAGCCACTTGAAAAGTGTCATCCAAAGTTCAGGAGAGCACACCCCAAATGCAGCAAGCATGCAAACATAAGGTGTCCATAGATATTTCATTCTGAAAAACACTGCAACAACTTAGTTGGGACTCTGTGCATGCCTCTATACCCAAGCTATTTATAAAAGCATTCAGATCTTTTTCACATGTCTAACACAGTCTGGATGTTCGAGCAATCTGAGGTCAACTTTGATAGCACTGAAGGGCAAACCAAGGAAATCTCTAGCAGAAGAGCAGGCACTTGATTATTTGCTGCAAGATGGAGGAGCAAGATCCAAGGTAAAAGATGACAAAATCCTTCACAGAGTTCAGGGAAGGATGAAAGAAAAACAAAGAGAATAGTAAAGTCACTTGGCTGTTGTAGTTTTCCAGCCAAGAAAGGATAAAAAACGTCTATTCGGCAAAGCTGTACAATCTACTATGAGAGGGCTCCTGAAGAAAGGAAAGGAAAATATTTAGTAAACAATTGGTGGTGTTCTCTGCCACTTAAGGGCAGGCTAGTCAACATAACTACATGATAACACAACAGTCTGCTCACTTTAAGAATTTGTGAATATTTAGATTTTAAGATGATGAGCATAATACAAACACAAGCCTGACACCTTCAAGCTGATTAAGCTGAGAGACAAGATTAGAACAAGAATGTCTTCCAAACATCAGCTTCTGTAGCTTTAAGAACTTGCAGAATACTTTTGAAATTAGTTTTTCTACTACTTTAAGATGTCAAGCAAAGGTATACTTTGTGGTAGCCTACACACAAGAAGAGGGGTAAGAAATCTCCCACATCCTAATATTCCAGCACTACTCTGTTCATCAAAACACTACAGAGCATCTTCCTGAATACAGCATTAAATAATTACAGCACAGTTCTACAGTTAAATACCATAAAGAAAGTGATCAATTTCTTGGATTTTGGCTGCATTAAAGCTTGGAACACATGTTAAAGAGACTAAGCACAATTGTTCATATAACTATTGAATTTAGAAACAAAACTCTCTTTGATTTCTCCCCCACTAACTAGCACCACTATATGCCAAAATTATTTCTGAAAAGGGGGTAAATTTCAAAGGAGTGAATGGTGTATCTTGTCCAGTTAGGAACTCTCTGCTTTCAAAAGTGATACATCAAAATCAGACTTACCCTTCCAAACACATGGCTAGACAACCAAGCAAAATTGTGTGAATTACATGATAAACTATTTCTGGCCTCTCTCCAATCCGACCATCCTCAAGTTTAACTGTCTCTTTCAGTGGTTCACCACTGCAGTTGGAGAAAATAAGACACCACTTAATTCAGACATCATCTCAGGCAAAGGTGCCAATAAAAATACTTTCAAGTCATCAGTACACTGAGATCATACCATGTCATATCATACAATAGTGTTGCACTGTTTACTTGTTTTACATACTCGATCAATGATCGATCAGCACCCACTGCCCCTTGTTTTAGACTGCAACCTCTCTGCAGTATTGGCTGGAAATTATTACAGTGGGATCACTGTCTATGACTATAAATCCTACTTTAAAGTAATTCAGCACCAAGAGACAATCTAATTTAAGAGCATGAGCACTCTGCAAACATTTAGATGAAGCACCCTGAACATGCATTTTAAGTTTCTTCTTATCATTAGCTTGGTGAAGAATTATGGAATCTGTAGGATAATTGTGTATGGAATATGAATACTATTTTATGACAAAGTAAGATAATACAAGTAGCTTTGAGTCACGTATTATAAATTCTAGTAATGTATTATTAATAAAAATCATAACCAAGATCTTAAAACAAATGTTTTTCTACAAATAAGATAACAAGGCACAAAATAGATACCTTTTTTCCCCCCATGATGTGATTTCAGGTTACAAATTTATAATAAGCTTCATGACAGATGGAAAAAATATTTAGAGATTAATAATTGATTCAAAATTAAAAAAAATATGGGGGAGGTTTATATTAAGCTTTTCTTTAAAAATGTGTTGGAAATAGTGTAGTCACTGCTCATTATAAAGTAGTAAATAGCTATTACAACCACCAGCAAACAATCAGAAGTTTGCTTCATTGTTTTGAATACACTATCACACATCCAACCTTACATCTTCATTTATAGCAGCATAATTTCTATCCATTAGAAATCTTCATTCTTGAAATAAACCTATGGATTTTTGCTGCATACAAGTGAGAAATTTGTTTTAATACCTGGGCAGTTACACTATTCATCTTCTACCAGGAAAAGACAATTTCCCAGCCACTGAGTTTCCAAGACAAGGTATGCTAAGATCTACAGTTGCTAGTCTTAGTCTGTAAGCAGACAACTCCACTACCCCTTCTCTCGAGGGAACTGTGAATCACTGTGAAACTAAAAGTAACTGAGTCAGTGTGACTTCAGTTCCAAGCAGCAAAGGCTGATGGACCTTATCACAGTAAGCTAGCACTTTAAAAAACAAACAGTGAAGCCTCAGAAATCCAAAATCCTCTCAACTCCATCCATCTCATCCTTCTCAGCATGTAAACTTGAAAAAAACCCCAAAACCAAAAATCCCAAACCCAAAACAGAAAAACAAACTCTAGCAACGATCAGGTAACTTTACTCTTAGAAGGATAATACAGATATAATTTCTTTCTCTCTGACATAAGCATATCACAAAACATTAGCCAGAGCTCTGCAGGAATTGCGCCTACGGGGAAACAAACCAATGACAACTCCCTGTCCTGACAGGAGGGATGCTCAAGAAGCTCTTCACTAAAGGACTTTTCTTTAGGAAGCTCTGGTGGGCTTTCCCACTGCTGCTTACCCTGACAAGCTCAATGGTAAAACAAATTTTGGAGCAACACACATGACCATTCCCTTAGACATCCACGGACCATTTATTTTTAACTTATTTGTTAGTATAAATAAGTTACTTACCAAATTCTCCTAAAAATGACCTGAGTTACAGAAAAAAGGCAAATAATTAATACTAAAATATAAAAAGGCAACAGTGATGACTGTGTTAGTCGCAAAAAAAAGTCTTGGGAAGGTGCCTGAAGAGATTCTTGACAAAGGAGCCAATTCATTGTAAAATTCCTAGTAAGGCAAAAACATCCCATTAAAGACAATAACAATATCCCATAGATTAGAAATAAAAAAACCCCAGCACACAACCAACCAATCCCAGTTCAACATAGGCATGTCATAGGAAACTATGTTATATTCATCTTTGGAAAGCTATATTTTTATAATTTGAAACTGCTTTGCAAGTACTGTATAGAGTAACTGCCAAAAGCCTGTCTTCCCAAAAAGTACCTGGGCTGTAAAGAGACCAGGCCACAACTCCTTTATACCACAAAAGCCCAACCTCCCACATAATCCCATTAGGGAGACCACAAGGCACTTTGTTGTCACACTGGATTAAGATTTTAGAGATACTGATGCAAGAAGGTATGCTTGTCCTCATTTCAAACAAGGAGATGAAGAAGGGAAAGTGGTCATCTGAGATCACAAACAAGCCTGAGGCACTGCCAAGAATAGAACCCTTAACGCTGAAATTCTAGTTCTGTAGCTGAACCCACATGATCATTCTTCTCTCTCCATTAATGAGCAGGAAGATTATATACTCTGCCAAGAAGCACTATCTGTGTATTTTCAACTGACACTAGTGCAGCATGTGGTGCTGTGAATGCATTCTTGTTTAGCTTTTCTCCCTCTTTAATTTGTATTTACCCCCAAGGGAAGACTAGAGGAGTGAACCACTTTCAATTAGATGCAATCAATTTAAAGATTAACAGCCTAGGCATGTCCAAACTGGCCTTAAAAGACAGATTTTCAAGCTCTTGTGCAGCAAACCATAATTTCCACCCACAGTTACACAGTGTTCTAGGTGTAATTGCACCCAGCTTGTCTCAGTCTCTGCCTTCACTGCAGAGTTTGACAGCTTGAAAAGTGACATGTAGCAAGTCCATAGGGGGAAAAACCCAGAAAATCTGTAATACCTGGTAGCTGAATAAACTGAAATTCTGACCAGGGGTCCTTTCTTTTCTTGCAAAATACTTAAGAATGGGTGTGTGGGTGTGTATTAAACCATGCATCTTAGTCAATGTCACTACATCTTGTCTTCCAAAAATTCCCCAACAATTTCATTTGTGTGATGCACTTTTTCACTCCTTCCCCTGAAAGGCTGTGAAGCAGTTTTATAAGAGAGATGCAGCTTCCAGGTCAGAGTTCCATCTCCTGCACAGAACTGCAAGTCTTGGCCTGGGTCCAGGAGGTGTCTCAGTCCTTACTAATACTCAGTTGGAAGTTTTCCAGAAAATCTGTCCCCATGAACCATGTTCTTGTAGACCATATTCAACTCTTTTACAGATGGTACAAATTTTTCTTAGAGTCACAATTCCCTCTGACTTCTAAGGTGTCCCTTGTCATAATTTCTTCCAAAACATACAGGGGGGTTTTGGGGGTATCCCACAACCCAGGCCTATTTGGAGATAGTACTGATAGTTCATGAACTCTTTTCAAAGCCTTTTCTTTTCCAGGCTGTAAAAAGCCACTACTGCCACCCTTACCCTATTATCTTTGCTTTCAAGTCTTATTAGAAACAGTAGACAGGGTACAGAAAGTTTTCACTCCTCAACATCACAAGAGAAGAAAAATCCATGAAATCCTTTCACCCTGAGGCATGAAAAATACTGAGATGCCTCAGAAATCTCAAAATGCTAAGTAAATTCTGTATATGCTTATTATTTTAATTCAGTATTAAGACCAGGCAACAAATAGAAACTGTTTTCCTGGCTCCTCTAAAAAATTCTCACAAGCCACTGAAATTTTACATTTCTCAGAGCAGCTTCAGAAGTTTGGATATCTTGGGAGGTGTAAAGAGTTTAAAAAAACTTACTTAGTTGTGTTTAAGCCAAGTTTTACTTCAATGAACTTCAGCAAATGCTCATTTTCTTTATGAGGAACAAACATCTGAAAATTAATTTAGCAGAGAAATCATATGAAATGCTTGGAAGCAACTTTCACATAATCATTCAGATTACAAAATGTCAGGAAACAATCAACTGTGTGATTTAAAGAGTGTTTCTATACTATGTTTTAACTAAAAAGATCAAAACCCCCACTGTTTAGTTGGTCAACTTTTTATACAGATGAAAAATTAATTTGTTTTTAGTACTCCTATTTGCTAAGAATTAGTCTATGAACTGTCACATCAATAAGTTAAGAAATATATCACAAGATTTTTTCAAGATACATTGGCAACATTTAGATCCTGACAATTAAAATCACTTTTTACAGAGGAATCTTACCTTTAGTAAGAAGTTTAGTGTCACTGCAACTGTAAGTACCAAATAAATGTACATTATTTTCAGCAATCTTGACATAAATGTACCTTTTTTCATATTCATCTGTAAAAATATTTTAAGAATGCTGTATCACTTGGAGTTCAGTTTGAATTCCCAAACTACACTTAGAGGAGGCTCTAGTTACCTGAAGGCATTTAGAGAGCATTAAAGCTGCTACTAGACTGAGTAATGGTGACACCAGTAAGGCTGAATTTTCAAACTGCAGAAGGTACCCCAAGAAGAGAGAAAACAGGTAGATTTTGTATACTTCGTGCACCTGTTGAAGAAAAGAAATAAACCACAATAAAATAAAACTACAGTGGATATACATCTTGCTTTTCAGAGCACTAACTCATTTCTCTGTTAATCAGGGGACTAATGGGTCTCAATCCTCCAACTCATGAGTCTGCAGGGTACCATTTGGCTCTGGAAACTATTTCACATCTAAACCATCCTGGGCAGCCTCAGTAACTAATGCACAGTTACTTCACAAGAACTCTGTGAAAATGCCAGAAGCAGGAGTATTTCAGTGTCTCTGCATTCTGTAACACCTCACTGTAATGCAGAATGGAGCAGTAACCATAATGCACCAGTTGGAACACCTAATTTGTGTGACAGAGCTGACTACTACACACAGGTGCTTTCCTTGCCATCAAATAACTTGCTCATTAACCTGTCTCAGTAAACTCAGACTGTCCCCGATGCTTTCTGTTATTTGCTATTTGATAAGCCGATCTCATCAACCCTGCCACTTGATTCTTCAGACTTTTTCCAAAACACCCATATTCTCCCTTATATACCCTGCTTTGAACCACAATACATCAAACATTTCCTAGGGCTGAGGAACAGGAAAAAAAAGCAACTGGAAGAAGAGATGATGAATTAGAATTGCGTGCAGCTCAATATCTAATAAAACCAGGAGGCACACATGTACAAAAGAGCATATATACCTGTTGCATTTTATTCTGCAACAAGTAGGATAAAAATGCCTTATTGTCACAGCATTTCTAAGAACTATTTTGCAGAATAAATTGAAATACTTTCTCGTGTTGAAAAATCAATTGGGCTTCAGCATCTGTGTAGTCTACTTAGTGGCTAAATCAGTGTAGGGTGGGTCATTCTGGGTGAAAATGAGCCCTTTAACTGCACAGACAACTTTAGTCTGCCCCACCCTGCCAGGAATAGGGGAAAGAAAAGAAGAGGCAGCTAGGCCAAATCAGAGCATCATTCATCACTCTTTTAGCTCTCCAAGGATGTTTCAGGTCTCAAAAGTTTTGCTTAGCTTCTGATTCTTGTTAGGAAAGATGTCTCAGAATCAGCAGTCCAAGAGAGACTCAGTTTAAAGCTATTTGATTGTTCTAATGGACACAACATGCACTTCAGCTGTGCCCAGGCTGCAAGACACTGGTCTCTCAGTCTGTACCCTTTGGAGTCTCTTGCAGAATGTGTGGCAGGCACCTCGGAGGCTGCATGTAAGTCCCCAACTATGAGTAGGCTGAAAAGTTCCAATACCTTTTCTGTCTGTGCCAGGGCAAAGCTGTCCAGCAGGAAAAGAGAAATAGCCTGGACAAACAGGAGGTAATGACTGTATTCCCACATCATCATGAAGGTATATGTTGAAGCATTCACTAAAAGATAACAGAACTTCTAGGGAAAAAAAGAAAAACAAGAAAAGCATTAATTTTGTACCTATGCACCTCTGTCATTAAGTACCTGAGAGGTCATTAAAACACCAACCATTAAACTTAATTATTATTTTAGAAAATACTTAAAATACTGACTTCGAACATATTTAACATGTTCTTAGATGGAAGAAATTAATTATTGAAACATTCAAAAACATTTAAAGACAATCAGAAGAAACATCATTGATAGAGAGGCAGAGTAATGAAGAAGCTCCCCTCTCCTCCAAGCAACAGGACAGGCAACAAAACAGTTTACATAGTGAAAAAAATTCTCCATCAGTTTATTTTAAAAAGGGAAGTACACAGCTCATTACCACACTGTTCTCTCTGAACCCTCACGGGGGCACAGCCGGGCAGGGCAGGAGTTGCTCAGCAAAAATGCACATGCCCAGGTGAAATCCAAGTGGCTGTTTTAAAAAGAACAAAGTATCTACTGTTGTCTGCCTAGAAGGGCAACAGTGGCAGAGGTAACTACCCTAGAGCACAGTTCTATTAGCAACTCTCTATTAAGAAAGTAATTTTGCTTTACCTCAGCAGAACAATTTAGGTTTTTTTTTAAATAGCCTGTGAGAGCTGCTACTTGACATGCAAAATACGGCAAAGCCCAATTTTCCCTTGATGGTATGGAGTAATCAATTCTCGTTGTATCTGTCCTAGAATAAAGTAGAGAGAAACAAAATTTTTAAAGTATTTGTGGAACAAAAGTATCAAGGAAAGTTTAAACGTCGTTTCTAGCTATTAGTGTGGCCTTGTAAGCAAACTATTCCTGTTTATGGTGTAAAGAAAGACTGACACAATTTCACTGCTAATACAGGCCACAAATTTAATAACAGCATGGAAGGCCCAATCTTGTCTCTTTATTAGGTAGCATTTATAGGACTGAAGCCCCAAAGCATCTGCCTCCAGCCTTTTCTGACCTGCCTCAATACTGTGCAAGTTGTGCACTGCTTCTGCCAAGCTGCACAGGGACAACAGAGCCCTCCTGGGCCACAAGCAGAGCTTGAGGAGTGTTCTCTTGTGTCCCCAGACAGGGCACCACTGCCCTGGCACCAGCTTTTCACATTACACTGAAAATCAGCTAATGGCTGAGAGGGAAGATTCCTTTCAGTTCTCACACAGTGAGAACTGTGAGTGAGTTCTCACACAGCTCTCTCAGTGTATTTTAAACAAGTGATTTAGGTGGTAGAGCACAACATACTTATAATACAAACTAGTGCTCCCTCAGCAGCAGAAGCAGCAGATATTTTGTCTACAGGGAAAATTCTGCCCAGCAAAACAAGAGATTAAAGACGGATGGGGAGCATGCAGGGATTTCTCATGGAATGACTTGACAGTATCCACACAATTAGAGGTACGTAGGGGAAAGTTTTAAAAAGAGCTAAAGTGACTTAGAAGCACAAGTCACAGCTTCAAATGTGATCAAAGGCATTGGTTTCAGAGGTACATAGTCTTCTTTGAGTCTACTATGCCTTTAAAAAGGAACCTTAAGCTCCTTTATCATTTAGATATTTGAAAGCATCACCTTTCATTTCTTTCTCTGAAGCCTCTTACAGAGGTGTATTTGGAACTCTTTTAACTACTAAATCTTTCACTTTGTTAACATTGTTTAATCCTCTTCACTGTTGAAAAAATTACAGACTTATTCACCATTTTCCTACTTTCCACTGTTCATGCCAGCTTGATGAATAGTATTCTCAGCTACTAATCACAGATTTGGTCATGATGACTTCACATTTCTAGAAGATGCTTCCCAACAGTTCAACTTTAAAGATATATCTATAACATTTTGCTCCTCTATAGTCCTTTTATTTCAAGTGCTCTCAAGCTCACAGAAAGCCCCAGAGCTACTCAGTGGCAAACCAGAAGACTGAACACAGGTTCTCACTGCCAAAATGAGGCTCTCTATTATTGTGGTGCTTCATAAAGGGAAGGGACATTTTCTTCCAAGTGAGTTGTTTTAAAATAAAAAAATCTTGAGATCATCTAAGAAGATTCCACTTTGCAGAAAAATTTTCTACAGAAAGATTTAAAAAAATATCAAATATTATTTACACAAAAAATGCACTTGATCATTTCCTTCTAAGCAACAGGACAACCGTCACAATATTTAGAGCTGGCCAGAGAGAGCAATTTTGTTTACAGCTGTTTGGGACATTTGTTTGCATTCTTCATCAGCACAAAACCAAAACCTTCTGGGAAATGTTTCTGAAAAATGTAATTGTGTGCACATACTCCTGTATACATACATAAAGTCAGCTGAACTGGCAGTGTGGATGGTTTGGACAACAGGAGGCCTTTCCATTAATAAAATCATAATGAGAATTAATGAATCTCTCAAAAATGTTTTGTATTCAGCATAAGATCCTGCTCTCACAATGAGAATACAAAACTTAACAGAATGCATTTCAATCCGCTCTAGTATTTTTAAAATGCCTTATTAACAAACTAGATTGTATAAAGATGTTTTTCTTACCTGTTAATAATGAACCATGCTACAGTCAGCATTCCTGCCAGCCAAGTCCCACTCATAACCCAACTGGTTACAAACAATGCAGTCACATAAATTCCCTGCAGTCCAAAAACTATACCAATGTAGAAATACACTGGTTCAATAACTTCCTGAAATTACAAATAAAAACGAAGAGACATAGTGGCAACTGAGCTGAAGCTGGAAATTATTACTATTTACTATTTGTTACTGCTAACAGTGTGCTAGGTGCTTTACAAACAGGTAAGAGATGTCTCCTATCCTACAGAAGTACTGGGCATGCTTTCTCAGGAAGAAAAAAGCAGTGTGAATTAAGCACACACATCAGGACTCAGCTTGCTAGTGCCATGAATTTTGTATTTGCTTTAGCATGAACATTGTAGGTGTCAGATTTAATAAATCTACACTGCACTGGGATATAAAGTTCACAGAACTACGGGGAGAAGTTATGTGGGGAAAGAACTTGGAGAAGTAAAGATGTGGCAAAAATGGTTCCAAAACAAGTAAATAATAAAAAAGAAAGATAATGAGAGAGAACACAAGTATGCAGCATAAGCAGAACAAAGCCTGAGCAGAGCAGAAACTGACAAAAAGTTTATCTATAGAAGTGTTTTTCCCTAGGAAAATGGGCAGACAGGTACCACTATAACAGATTTCTGTACTCCAGTGGAGCTGACTTTCCTGGTTTTAATGGACAGCACAGATATTCCTCACATTTCTAAGCAGTCTACAGAAGTAAAGAATAACAGAAAAGTTTAGTTCATATATACCCCAAAGAGCTATGCCAGAGACTGATCAGAATTGAGGAGAACCTGTACCTGGTGAGAGGCTTAGCTCAACTCATTCAACAAAATAATTCATGTGTTCATTGCATATAGCACAGAAAGTCTCATATACACACACAGACACAACCATAATGAAAGTACAGGAAAAAAAGTAGGAGAAATGCACATACTTCGCTACCAGATGCTTGATATAGAACACTGGCAATCAACTCTGGGTACAAAGTCATTTGCTGGACTGCATTTATGGTCTTCAGTGATACTGTCTTATTGTTGTGTGTCAACTCATAAACACCTATAGAAAAAAAAATTATTCTTAGAATCACTTCCTAATGCTGTTATTAAAGAAGGCCAAAGTATATTCAAAAGTAGGGGGAAACAGATTTGACCATTAAAGCTACTGACTGATTCACTACACCTGATTAAAAAGGAAGGAGAAATTTCTGTGTTAGATGCCAATCCACCCTACTGATCTAGCAACCATTTGAACCATTACAGTCTTTCAGTAACATACTGATGCAGTCTTGAGATTACCTACCTACAGATCATCTTCACAGGAGGTTCTTAAGAACTGAGACAGATCTAACAGGGATGAGCAGGATATATTAAACCCAACTCCATAAGGAGGTCAGGTATGAATGGCCTCATCAACCTTTTCAGCCCCACATTTCAGAAACTTCTAAGATTCATTCATTGAACACTTTCTGTGGGGTTGAGATGAGATTGAAGTTGGCATACTTGAAGGATACACAATTCCAAAATGTTACAATTAAAGAAAAGACTTAGGACAATAAAGGGAAGAGGAAAAACAATTCAAATCACAGTGTGGGGGAGAACAAAAGCCTCAAAACCAATGCAACAGCCAAACCAGACAACTATTTCCAGCTCTGAGCATATCTTAGTGTGTGGCCTGCAGCTGATTCTCTGTAGGTTGAACAGGTTTTGCAGGACTTATAAACTGGGTTTGGCACAGTTGTGATACCCTCCTGAAAACTGGGTGCTCCAACAATACCTTGCAGACACACGTGAGTCTCCCTGTTTGCAGAGATGGCATGGCTGAATGAGGCAGCTCATCTATTCACAGCATGGGCAACATCCCCAGTGACAATGAGGCACTGACTGTATCAAAGAGCTGCTATATATTGCTGATGTGCTACACATCAGCTGGGAAACTGTTCAACCAATGAAACTGTAACTACAAAGTTTAACTGGCTTTGGATGAGGTTTCACTAAAGGACAGAACTGATTCAATGGCTGACCAGAACAAGATAGGGCTGTTCACTCCCTCCTCTCTTCTGAGTTTTTGCCTTTTCCCCCTGCCAGCCCAGGTGCGCTTCTCAGCTGCCTGAGCTGGCAGGAAAGTGTTCTTCCTGCTTTTCCTTGTGTTAGTTTTCTGCTCATATAGGGACCCAGGGTCAGTGAGCTCCAGAGCCAGTGTAGGATAAAGAGCACGAGTGCAAAGGAAGGAGAGATCATTGCCACCCACTCTGTTCTTCCTGTTCCTTTCTGCCCCCTCACACAATACTTATTAGCATCTATTCATCACAGCTAAAAAGAGTAAAACTTCTGGCAGGGACAGGATGAACAAGATAAGCTCATGACAGAAGCTGTTCTATCTTCTGACACAAGACAGAAAACAGTACTTTTCATGCCCTATTCCAAAATTCACCATAAAATATGTTTACATGGCAGAAAATCCACCATGCAGCACAAGCAAACACAATGAGAACTTTGATACAGGGCAATATAATTTTGACCTTATTCTAGAGTTAAAGGCAATCTGCCAGAATACGGGATAGTTAAATGCTGGTTCTTAAAAGGCAACAAAAAGTTAGGATAGCATGCTGCTTTTAATTAATCTGACCAATATACCTGCACAAGAGTGTAAAATCAGTCTCCCCAGTCTGCAGGAGTTTTTTTACTGTCTCCAAAAGGAACAGGACTTTTCAAAGTTAATAAAACAAATGAGTTTTGTACCTCTTTCAAAGGAAGGAGCCTTTAGCAGTTCTTTATAGAATGAGTAATAAATGGCACTGTCACCCTGGAATGTAATTTCTCGTTCAAGTTCCTAGAAAAAAGAAATATATTCACCTCCCGCAATCTCTTCCCAGAGAAGACTATATATTTTCAGATAGACTGGTTTTGTAATACAGCACATGGTTATGTCTCCACTGTACATCTTCAAACTATTCCACAAAACATTAATCTTCACAGCACTTCTGTCAGCTATATAGTGCCCTCTATAATTTAGCAAACATGCTTGGAACCAGAGCAACTCAAATCCACATCATAAGTCAGCACAAAATCCACAGGATCCTTTCATATTCTTGAATTTCATTCAACTTTGCATTTTTCATTAAACAACACACTTCTTAAAAACAAACAAACAAAAAAAAACATCCCCCCAAAAAACAAAATAAAAAATCATATATACACACAAAAAAACCCCCACAACCCCAAAAGCCCAACACATATTCCTGTTGCTTAGTTTCTGCAATCCCAGTATGCTTGAGTTATTTTCAAAATTTTAGAGAAGTATTTCAATGATGAAGGGTGGTATGGAAAAATTTACAAAAGCACGACAAGCCAAGACTAGTGTTAGCTGGAGAAACACTTTAACAAGAAGAAGAAAGGAAGAAAGGGAGAAAGGAAGGGAGAAAGGAAGAGAGGGAGAAAGGAAGAGAGAGAGAAGGAAAGAGAGAAAGAAAGAAAGAGAGAAAAAGAAAGAAAGGGAGAGAGAGAAA
>VWZD01013508.1:768700-824478 GCA_013396695.1 Sakesphorus luctuosus | reverse complement strand
GGCGAGAGTACCGGAGCGCTGCGGGAGTATCGGGGCACGGCGGCCGTACCGGGGCACAGCGGCCCGATCGAGGCATACCAGAAGTACCGGGGCACAGCGGCCGTAGTGGGAGTACCGGGCAGCGGCCCTACCAGGGCACAGCAGGAATACCGGGGCACAGGGGCCGTACCCGGGCACGGCGGGAGTACCGGGGCATACTGCGAGTACCGGGGCACAGTGGGACTACCAGGACACAGCGGGAGTACCGAGGCATGGCTGGAGTACCAGGGCACAGGGGCCGTACCGGGGCACGGGAGGAGTACCGGGAAATACTGGGAGTAGCGGGACACAGGGGCCGTTCAGGGGCACAACGGGAGTACCGGGACATACGGGGAGTACCAGGGCATAGCCCTGTCACCCGCCCCGCCTGGCAGGCTCCGAAAGCAGCATCTCATGGCAGTCCGGCGCAGTTCCCGCAGCCCCCGCCTGCCAGCCCGGCTCCAGGGGGACCGTGCGCCTGCGGAGAGGCCGCGGGGCTCCAGACTAACCCGGAGGAGAGGAGGCTCAGGGGAGACCTTATCGCTCTCTGCAGCCACTTGTAAGGAGGTTGTAGCCAGGCGGGGCTTGGTCTCTTCTCCCAGGCAGCTATTGAGAGGACGAGAGGACCTGGTCTTAAGCTGCGCCTGGGGAGGTTCAGGTTGGACATCGGGAGGAATTTCTTCGCAAGAAGGGTGGGTGATTATACACTGGAATGGGCTGCCCAGGGTCGGGGTGGAGTCACGCTCACTGGAGGTGTTTAAGGAAAGACTGGATGTGGCACTTACAGGGTCATGTTCTGGTTGACATGGTGGTGTTTGATCAGAGGTTGAACTCGATGATCCCAGAGATCTCTTCCAACCCCCACCTTGCTACAGTCTCATTTTAGGTGGTTGCAGAGAGGGATAAGGTCCCCCACCGAACCTCCTCGAAGTTAACAACCCCAAAATGAACTGTGTGCATAAAAGGAAGGCAGAGAAAAAGCATAAGAAAACAATGAAGCGTCCTTAAGCAGGTGATTATCGTGGTTGTTATAAGCACCCTGGCAAAAGAAGGATTTGGAGAGATGGGGTAATTTTGTGCATGTGAGCTGGGCATGCCTTCAGAGTGTAAAGGATAGCATGGAAATGTATTTTCTGTAACTTAGCCAAAGATCTGGGGAAGCCAGTATGTTCAGTGAAGAATGTGATTAAGATAGTAGCTGAGATAGAAGGACAAAACTGGTGATGAAGGATCTTTAAAGTGATGTGCTTTATGCTTGAAATGACATCAGGTGGGGGTCCAAGGAGGAGATGCAAATTGGGATGATGTGGCTACCGTGACAATCATCTACATTGTCTGTTGCCAGGGCCCTTTTGGGCTCTCTCAGTCAGAACCTTGTCATTTTTGGGAGTCTGTGAAGCACAATGTTCACTTGCCCCAAACCACCAGCAGTGATGCCACAAGAAAGAGCATATTGCACCCTGAAGCAGTAGCAGCTTGCATGTTTGGTGGTGAAAGTCCTGAGTTCTGGCCATGACAACAAGCTTAGCTGATTCTACTCATGGAACCAGGTTCATTGCAATGTGACAATCCCCAGTATTGCAGCTGTGGCAACATAAGCTGCTTCTGTGCTACACACAGGGTATCAGGTCAGGGCAAAAGCTGGTGCCCTCCCTGACCACTGCCTGAGCACACGCCTCAGGAGGGCTCCCTAGAACGAAGTGTTGCTGCTACTGATGGTGTTTGCCACTGCAGGTACTCTAGTGCTTGATTCTTGAGTTGGGATTGTCAAGGGCAGAATTTGTCATCCTGTGGTGCCCCAAATCTGCCTGCAGATCTCTGTGGTGGGCTGAAGGCTCAGGGCTGGCTGAGTGGGTTGCTTGGAGCACACTGAGAATTTCTGTTTTGGTTTTTGGCCATGGCCCTGGGGAGCACCTCCAAGCCTTGCCCAAACCTGCTGTGCAGAGAGAAGATCGAGACAGCTGGTGCAGGACCCAGCCTAGAGGGAAGGGTGCTCCCAAGCAACATGTTTTCCATAGAGTACCACGTTTTCTCCTTCCCAATGTCCTGCTACAGCTCTAGGGGATGGACTGAGGCATGGGCTTGAGCTAGTAGGTCACCATTCATCAGACCACAGCTGTACTACAGCCTAGCCTTCTACATGGGATTTACCTCCACACATCATCAGATGGTCATGGTGTATGAGGCCCCATGCATTAGAAGTATTCTGAGAAGCTCCAAAGTCTGTAGGCTCGCGGTCTTGGCAGAGGTAGCCTAGCAAAAGATGAAGGGCTGGGGCAAAAGCTGATGCTTTGTTCAATCAGCATAGGTTTTTCTTTTACTTAGGTCAGACCTGTAATGTTGAAGGTGGGGAATGCCTCTCTAATCACCCAGGATGTGTGTGTGGAAATGCCCCAAGGTTCGCTGACAGGGTGCAGACATCATTCCACACGTAAGTGCTCCGGTCTAAATTCTGCCACCTGTTGAGGGAGTCTTGGCATGGACATGAACTACCAGAGTAGGATCATCATCTCTGGGAGCAGGATGGCATCAGCCAAATATTGAAAAATTGCTGAAGAGACCCAGCTATTTACTAACTAATATAATCTAAAAATGACTGAGAGGTGGCCAGGACCTGTGCTGTCTGCGTCCCATCCTCTCTGTGTGTGTATAGGGAGTTTTCCAGTCATGATCTGCCAAGGGCTGTGCTGCCTGAGGTCAGTTTTGGGTTGGGAGGCTGTAATCTCAGCAGCTCCCAGCGGGGACCCTGTCCTGCTGGATGAGTGCATTACTGAGCAGAGCAAATGGTCTTATTTAAACCTCTTAGAAGTTACCATTGGAGGAGCTATCAAAGAAGTGTGTCGGAATTGCCCCTTGGAGACTGCATGTCATCTGACCTGCAGTCAGGCCAATGGCTGATCAACTGCTGGAAAACTGATTTGGTTACTTGTCTGGCAGCTGCAAGGAGAAACTAAACCAATTTGTGTGTCCTGATGGAGCATAAAATGAGATTTGTAAGTTTCCTGGATTTTTTAATAAAATCTAAAATACTACTGCAATTTTTGATTTATTGGATAGTTAAAGAAGTTGGTTATGATTTTAATGATCCATAAATTATCCCTTGCATTTCTAATGTATTAGGTTTGATCTGGTTTCTGTTTGGTTTTGTTTGGGTCTTTTGGTTAAGTTTTTTTTGTAAGTTACTGGGCACAAATAAGCCCAAATAATCATTGCAATGAAAAGAACAATAATTGTTTTGAATATTTGTACTCAGAGCATTGATACATGCATAGGGATAAAATAAATGACTATTCAGTGGTGCTTGAAATGTTGTTTTTCTTAAGCCTTCTTTATACCTGCTCTTTTATACTCTGCTTTGTTGCATTTCTTGTGCGACTTCAGTTTTCTACTGATGCTCCAGTATGTAGATCATCCCACACCTTGAATTCAGTAAAATTGTAAGTACACGTCAAGTTATTTATATGCACAACTGTACAGTTCACAGAGAAATGAAAAATCCAGCCTGCTCACTTGATTTTCATTTTTTTCCAAGGGAAAAAATTGTACATTTGAAGGTGAGAGAACCAAAAATCATTTTTTGTGCAAGTTTCTTTCTCTCAGAATGAATATGCTGAAATGATTTTTAAGGTAATGTTGAAAATGTTATTACTGTTGCACTTCAATCTTCCAAAATGCTTTCTGTAACTAATATTATATGAAAGTTATTTCATTTGACAGCTTATTATGTGCCCTAAACATTGTACTGTGATACATTGCGATGAATAAATATGGGCATGTTGTGTTCTTTTTCCAAACTTTCTCTGTACAAACATGCATCATGTATCTGCATGATGGCATTTGTTCTCTGTTTATGTGTTATTTGTAAGCCCTGCAGACATAATTTTTCTTTTTATTTACAAGTTCAACATACTGATGCTTTCTAGTTTAACAATTGTTTTTTATCTCTTTTAGAGATGTCAGGAGGCAGACAGAGATGTACCTTAGCATAATACATTAATACTGGGCATGCTAGTCATTACTCAAAAGTAAAAAATGTGTAATTGTTTATTTTGTAAGCAAACCAAGTTATATTTTTGCATGTTAAAGATCCTATGCCTAAAAATCCTTGTAATGTTTCAATGATCAGGTGATGACTGTGGATATTTCACTCATTCTCCTAATTTCAGCCTTTTGTGGGCTTAATTTACTGGCTTCTAACTTATGGTTCTGGACTATCAGTATCCAAAGGTTTTGCTTATTTTAATTATTTCAGACTCTTCCCTCCACCAAACTGTATATCTCCTACCAGGGTGTAAAAAAATAGTTCCTTCAAAAGTGTTTGTGGGACCAAAATTTTGCACTGTGCTGTCCCACCTGACATGGGGAATGGAAGGAAATACGTGGGGGGAAAGTTGGGGATAATGACCATATTGAAGCATTACTTAAAACTGGATATAAGAAGTCAGAAAATTAAATGACACAAACTACATAGAACCTTTGGGATTTTTTCCCAACTATCCACTTCTCTTCCTACCTTATTTCAGCACAGCTTCCAGTGTTTTTGATGGCTTCAACTCCTGCCTGTCTTGCCTGGGATATAAGTAAGTCAGGATCTATTGTCATCTGCTTTATTGTAAAACATGGTTAGTACACATTAAATCAAGAGAGCTGAGTTAGATTTGCACACCGAACCTGAGCTGGGGGTATGAAAACATGGATTGACTCTATTCTCTCTTTGCATTAATCATCTGGTGGTAAATCTATGTTTTTATTTCTACTGAGGCCTTTGGAAATTTTTTAAACAGCACTGCCCCCCAGTATACAGAAGATGCTACTGATGTGATTGCCATAACCATCTTCTGGTTTTTTTTTCTTCTACTCTGCTTCTTGTATTTACCACATCTTCAGTGATACAGTTTTCATACTGCCCTTGAAGCAGCATGAGGTCCTGCATGTTCATTTTCTTCTTTCCGTCACTCCCAATGCTTCCCTGTAATCTAGAACTAACTCATGTCACCCTGTGTTTAGATGTTTGTGATGCTCTACAGCCTGTCATCCCATCTGCTTCTCTTCTACTTCCCTCTAACAAGCCCATCATCTTCTCCCTTCCTTTTCTGTACCACCTCAATGAATTCCTCACCCTTCTTTGTGTTTGCACCCTCCATAATGGCATTGATCCTTATCACAGTTGCCTTTATCTGGCCTGTAATTTTCTGTGTTAGTTCCTTGCTTTTCATCTTGCTTCATAAGACCAAGCCATGTCAGCTGGCTAATTGCTGTATTGCTCCTGCAGCCCAAGTGTCTGTGGAACACTGTATCAGTAATAGTCATGGCAAAGGAGAGCACAGGAGAAAAATCTTGATATTTGTTTGTTTAGTTGTCCATTTAAACACCCCCCCCTAGTGATGGGACTTGCTTTCTGTGCCACTTCCCTCTTTCTGTTCCTGCTCTAGTTCTTGTTTGTGCTGCAGGTGAAGTTGCCCAGAGCAGGAGTCTGACCCTTGTATTTGTGAAACATGCAGAGTATTGTGAGTCTGGCTAGAAATAACTGTAAGAGAGCATAACTGGCTGGTAGCAGCCTTGCACTCCACATGGCCTCTGCTCTGCAAGCAGGCCCAGAGCTCTGCCATTGTCTCTGTCTTTTCCTGCACTCTTTTTTTTCTCCCTGAGTTGTCTCTTTGACTTTTATCCAAGGATAAAGCCCTTTGAGGTGGATGACTCACAACTCTGCACTTCCTTTGACTCACACTTTGCCACCTAAGACATTGGTCAGCTCTTACTAAATTGCAATTTGGGGGTTTTTTATTGCTAATGACGACAATCCTTGTAGCTCACATCTCTGATTTCACTGTCACTTCTGCTGGGTCAGAGCTATGCTTGTTTTTTCTACAGTTAGTCAAAGCTGTATTTCCCCTTTCACCCCTCTCTATTTCCCCTTTCTCCCTCTCCATGGCTTTGATAGTGTTTGGTTTTTTAAATATCCCCTGCAGACTTCAGAGCCTGGAGGCACTTTTGTCTCTGGATCCTGGCTGTTTGGGCTGCATTTCTGAGGAAGGAGGCCCCAGTCCCCACTGCAACCTGCCCTGCCAACATGGAAAGGCAGCCTGGCCTTGCCACCCTGTGCAGCATCCTCACTGTTCATCAGCTGCTTGGCCACGAGCAGCAGTTTCTGCAATGACAGAGCAGTTGGTGGCATCTCATGGGAGCTGATGATGTTAGCAAACACTTCAGCTGGTGCAAAACAAGCACTAGAATTCAGGTCACTTCCCAGGCACTGTGTTGTCCCTGAAGGGCAGGGCTGTCACAACTGGAGTCACTGAAACCCCATCCCTGGCACTGACATCAGCAGGAATGACTGATCACATCCAAGAAATCACTCTTGCAATATTGTGCTGGCCTTCTTAATATAAGTATTTTTCAGACAAGTGGAGCAATGTGATCTTTAATGTATTAGCTTTTTAGTGTCTTAAGTGCACTAGTTGGGCACATCTCCCATCCCAACATAGCAACTACCACCCTTAGGCCCACATTCTTGTCTGACCATGTTACTGATGGCATAGGGAAGGGCAACATCACTGCTTTTGATGTGTTTCCAACTTTGCAGGGAGAAGTTTGGCCTGATACTTGAAGATCATAAATCAGTAATACAAGTCATAGCCCTAACACTAAGCAGGCACTAGATCCCTTCTTAAAAGCTGTGTCCAGTGTTATTAAGACATCTTGGACTGAAGCAGCCCTCAGCAGCTGGTGCTACTTTTCAGTGGAGTCAATAGAAACAGACTCCAACACAGGTAAAACACACTCCAATCAGGCTGATTTGCTATTACCACACGACTGAACTGTTTGCTGTCTTCTGAAGTTTCCTAGACAGCAGGAAAAAATGTGGATAGGACCAAATGTTGTTATTAATGTAGGGTGCAACTTCCATCTGGGATGTGGATTCTTGGCTCCCAGGCATCTCTGAAAATCCCAACTGTAATTTTCCAAGGAGAAAACAAAAGCCAGGCAGTTTGTTACAGAGAGGTGTGATTCCTATAGGAATGGCAGTTCTGTTCCCTGAGCTTTTCTTGACTCCTGGCCAGCATTGCCAGGCTTTGACTTCATTCCCAGAACTGATGCTCCCCAAGCCTGGAGTTGTCCGAGTTAAACTGCCACATTTGAAATGATTACTTTTGTTGGCACCTATATCAGTCAGTATAACTGCTTCTGTGAGACATGGGGCATTATGAAAACATCTGGAACAAATAAACCTAATGTGTTAGCAGGACACCCATCACTCTGTAATTGTGCATAACTGTACAGTTACATAAATGCTTTTCTTGGGGAATCACCAGTGACGGCAGTAAGCTTTGCCTGCTGTGTTTGGGCTAGTTAAAGCACTGATTCATCATACTTTGGATGCTCTGTTTCCTCCTTGTTCCATGCTAAATGGATTACTGCCTGCAATTTCAGTAGTAATAAATGAAGATGAGAACTTGATCCACTGATAAAACTGCGTTGTCTGTAGAAAAGGATTAACTTACTCCACGTGTCAAATCTCAGAGCATTACTAGAATATCACTAGCTTGTTTGCATACACACTCTTCCTCTTCCTGACATGCATTTCTGTCACTTAGGATAACCAAACCATTATTTGGTTCTTTTGTTCCTCCTTCATCTGAAGTCTTCCCTTCCTTCTCTTTATGCTGTTTGCGTAGGACTCACTTCTGCAGCGTGTATTCTCAAGCTGTCCCACTGTCTGTTACACATCAAGTTGGTCAGACCTCAGCTCCAGAAAGTAGACTGGAGGAAACCTTATTGCTTAGATGAAGAGGAATGCAAAAGGGAGCAATGACATGAGAGAGTGGATCTGACTAGGCAGGAATCTCAGCTTCATCCACTCAAATGGAAGCTCCAGAGGAGATGCCCACACTGATTATTTTAAAGCACAGTGTGAGCACCAAAAGAAGGCACTATATTAGTGCCAGATAATTATTATTGTGATATCATTGCTGCTGTTATAGTGACTGCTACTGTAATACCTTATTGTAATGCTTAGACAAGAAGAAATACGCATTGGCAGGTGGAGGGAGGGAGAGAAGGTAAATGATAGGTTTGCTTCAAACAAAAAGTGGCTAAACTTGACATTTGATCTGAATACAGTAATCTCAAAACAGATTCTTTGCTTCCTTGTAAATCTGTGCATTTCTGAGTTAATGCAAGTGCTTTCTGCACAGATAAAACAGAGCCTGAATAAGGTGGGTAAGAGTTCTATCATTAATGAACAATTTATGAAGAAATTAATTTATGGAGAGTTCAGATGAACAAACATTCAATGTGTTGGTGCACATTGCTAGCAGAAGTGCCAGATGGTTTTATGGTTTTTGTGATGGGAAATTCTGGGGAAGCCGGGCATTGTGGTTGAACTTAGTTGGCTGCACTGCTTTTTCCTGTGTTTATCATGTTAGAGTCATTTGTTAGATCTCTTTCCCAACTTTATGTAACTCCAACCTTACAGGTGAAGAGTTTGGTTCTGCCCTAGGAATTGCAAGGAGAATGACGTTTGTTGACAGAGGTAGATAATATCTTCCTCTTCAGTGAGTCAGAATGTCAACAACAATGACTTAGACAGGAATTGACAGGAGATTTAGGCTTAGTCCTTGAACTCAGTGGTTTTGGCAGAGATGTGAAGAAATGAAACAGAAAGTGACAGAGGGAGGAACCTGGATTCCCTCCCAGAGTGAGAGTTTGCTTGAATTGCTTTGTCACGGACTAGCTTGTTTCATTCACAGAAAAAGTTATGGATAGTCTTAAGAGGGACTACTATGGTACCGTGCCGTTGACATCAGGGACCCTGAGAAGCAGCAGTCATGTAGCTGTTCCTTGGAATATACTTCAGGAGGGTGTAATTAATGGCTGTAAGGGTTCAATGTAGCTTCACTGAATTCCAACAGCCCCACAAATATCACTGAAACTTCTCTGGTGAGTTTTGTAAACAGGATTTAATTGTGAATTAAATCCAAGCAGAGATGGTGTACATTCAAAATGTCAGTTATTTTATCCTGAAATAATTTCTTATTGCTAGTTTAAATTTTCATTAGTTCAAAGAATGGACATTCTTTTTATCCTCCAGATGTGCAGGGTTGCAAATCAATAGCCAGTCCCTGCAGTAAGTTTTCATTTAGATACTTTATGACCAAGGCAAAGACTATGTATATAAATAGGGAGAAAACTGATAGACTGCTAGAAAATGAGCATGCCTGCCTTTCCTTGGAAAGGTTAACAGAGTACTGGCCTACAGGTATTACATTTGTTTGTGGAGTTTTCTTACCTCCTCCTCAGCCCTGTTTTTGCAGTTGGCATTTGGAGAAGTACCGATTTAAATTCAAGCTAATGCATATGTCATGTAATTCTGCTGAACTGAACGGAGGGGCTTATGAGCCCAGTCCTGGGAGTTTCTGGCTGCCATTTGTGCCTGCAGTAGGGAGTTCAGGGTCTTATGAGAGCAGAGTCTAAATTAAGGCAGGCTCTGGCATGCGCAGTGGCAGGGAAATGCAATTTGATATAAACATTGAGGCTCCAAGGTGAGCAAACACCACCTACACTGCTCCCAGGAGGCTCCTGTTTCTCGGAAATGTTATGGCAACATGTTGCAACCTAGATATTAGCTGTACTTTTCAGTTTGCTTTGTCACTTTGATCAGCAGCTTTTACTCTGTAATAAAAACATACTAATATGTGGTAATGTAATGATCTGAACATGAACACGTGTTTTCATTGACTAAAGAAGTGGGCAGCATTTTGGTGTGCACCCCTGCAGTTTCCAGACTTGATTGCAGTGAGCAGTTCCCACCCTAAACACTGAATTTCCATTGTTACAAAGAAAAGATTCTCAGTAAATACAAAATTGCTAAGTTCACCAATAATGCACAGCATTTTCCCATTGGATTAAACGTACAGAGATTGTCAGGACTCATTACTTGCTGGCCAGGTTCTAAGGTAAATAAGCTAAGAAAGCAAATTTAGACAGAAAAAAATAAAAAAAACCCTCCTACAACACTGCCCAGTGAACATTTCTTGCCCTGTGAGATGTTCAGTGATGAGGTGGGTATTTTCCCCTCAATGGACCCTGCTCAACAGACACGCATTGGAAGGCTTATTTATAGCTCTCATGTACATAGGATGCTGCTCTCTTAGCCAGTGCTCTGCTGCTCTCATTTGACCTCATCCCTAGAAGGCTGAAACTTTATTACTGTAATGAATCTTTGTTTCTCCTGCTTTGCTCCTGGGGGATTTAAACGTGCATGTGTCAAGATGCCCTCTCCTTGCTCCGCAGTATATAATCTAGGATACTTGCAAGTTGATTTCACATGGGAATTAGAGAGGATGGAAGAGATTTGTCACAAGACATTTCTGCCCCACGTTACATCAGCCTTTGGGAACACAGTATGTCAGCCAAAATAAAGACTTGCCTTGTCAAATAGGTTGTTAGCACTGATAAACAAGACTTCAATAGGAGTTGAGGGTCAGGCTAGCAGCTTGAAATAGTGAAGTCTTTTGGGACCTTGAATTAATATATTTATCCATGAACAGGTTCAGGGTGGAGAAGGGCAGGGCAGCCTTTCTCACCTAGAAAACACCATGCCCCATCTGATGCGAGCCATTGTGGGGGAACTTTGATCTTCTTTGATTACTCGTTAGCCTTCAAATTGCTATTTATTTTTTATTAAGTTCATCAGTGCAGAATCCAGCCAGTCTTGTGTTCCTCTCTGATTCCCAATAGCACTGGCATTCAGTTTTGTAATTTGCTGATTTAATGACTCCTGATATACCTGATTCAATGCCTGGATAGCAAAATGTGTTTTCCATGGAAGCTCTGCTCTGAAGGGCAGCAGAACACTTCACTTTTACACTTGTTTATCAATGTGTGTCACTTAAAGTGAGACACAGGTGAGTATTTCTGCCTCCCTTTTAGAGCTCGGCTTAAAAGCTTTTCCTCAACAGCTCCCACTGGAATCAGAATTCTCCTTTGTTGTTCTGTTTCTTCCTTTTCCTCTAGGGTCAAGCAGTTCAGCACTGTTTACTCTTGGGAAAACCAGGAAATGAGAGTTAGGGGGAAGAGGGGTGGGATTCCTCTCACCTATCTTGAGCTATCTGAACACCTGTATGCCGCTCCAGTTCATCATCCTGCTCAACCTGAGCAAATGGCCAGCAAGGGCTCTCCTGGGGGCCATTCAGCCCATCCTGGGGAAGTGACTGGGAGAGGTGTGAGGAACCACATGAGCTGTGCCCCAGCAGCACAGCTCTGACACTTAGAGAGAAAAATGCTTAACACCAAGAAGCACAGATTGACAGTCACATAGGACGAACAGAGCAGACAAAGAAGGTTTTAAAGTGTGGATCAGCTAGTATGTTATTGATAAAGATGTCCACAAAACGTCTGTGAAAATCTTCTCAGTAGTTTATTTTTAAGAGATATATTGTGTTTTACTACAATATATTTTTAATATAGAACGTACATAAGTGTAAATTCATAAATAAATGTAAATTTGTAGATTTTAATACACTTTTTCTTCAAGCTAATATTTGTTTAATTTGAAAATCTTTCATTTTTTTTCCTAGAAAACCTTTTTTCTTTTCTCTCTTCTTTTTTTTTGTATATTCAGCTAAAAATAAAGCGAAACTCAACTTTATCAATAAGTCCCAGAAAAAGGTCCAAGGAAAGGTAGCAGCTTAATCTGTATGATGGATCAATCCCTGTGCATCTCAGAAATTTTTAGCAACCATAGACCAAGCTTCAGCTTCTACCTTGACCACCCTTCATGCATTATTAACTCACAAAACACATCACTGTGCACATTTAGTGTATGTAAATACAGAGTTTGGTTTTTATTTGCCTAGTACAGCAGAGTTAAAGAGCTTTTAAAGTGCCTGTATAATAAAGTTTCTCAGAAAACTATTTAGATTATGTTTAAAAATCTAGACCAAACCTCAAACTTTTTACAGTGTAGATTATCTGTCACAATCATTGTTTGCTATGTGACCTCAGAGTTTATTTACCTGTGTAACACAGTCACCCACAATTTTTTCTTTGCAGTGGTTCTGCTTCTTGTGACCTCTAATGCTCTATATTTGTTTCATGTGTTGTTTTTAACTTACATTCCAGAAGCCACGTGCCTGGGTATAATCACAGTTTTATTTCTGTTTTATTTTTTTTAAAAAAAAGCAAGTTCCGAACTTTCATGATTAGACAGAACCTTGCAAAACTCAAATCCATGAAGGCAAATGTATCCCAAATATATTCCACTCATGACTTGTAAGCTAATCCCTGGATGTGAGTTTTGTTAGTGCATGGGAGGCTCCATGCTGTGCTGTAATTTATGAAATCTGTACTGCTACACAAGTAAACAAAGAAACAGCAATCACAGTCAGGATTTGGGGTAGAGGTGGCAGGTTGCTTTCCATCAAGATTGTGAGGTTTTTTTAACTGTGGAAAAGGATCCAGAAGTTGAGAAGCAGAACTGATGAAGAGAATAGGGGTTGGAACAAGGCTGCTTTTGTAGGACCTACCTGGGCTTTGTGGAGAAGAATGCTCAGGGCTTGTCAGTGGGGGAAGTATTGACCAGCACAAGTGTAGGGCTGTCCTGTGTGTGTTCCAGCCTCACTTCAGGAAAGGTACTGGTAAAGCAATGAGCATCCCATTGCATACCAAAAGGATGTTTAAATTCTCTGATAACATCTGAAGCATCGGTACCTGCTTCGTTATTGGAAAGTAGAAAATGAAAACAATACAATTCAAGCTGTGAATTAAAAGTCCACTACAGATGTAGACTTCATGAGCAAAGTTATTTAAGAGCATTAGTATGCATATTAGAAGTAATTTAAAACAAGCAAACAGGAAGAATGCCAGGTGAGAATATGCAGGTTGGAGGAGAATTCTCTACTCAATTACACAAGTACAAATGAATATCTTGTAAATAAGTCCACAATCATTTCCTTGGATGAAGGTACAGTCATGCTGCTTTTAAGTAGCTTAACTATAAGCACTGAAAACCAAAACAACAGCATACCATTTACAATAACAAGAAAACAAAATTTAAATGGAAAACTGAACCAACTTGTCTGTTCTCACTGGTGCCCTGGAAATGAGGTTGTCCTCTCTGAGGATGCTGATAATTTGCTGGGCTGAGACTAATCCAATTTTTTTCTGAGATATTCAAGAATTATTTTCAAGAAATGTTTTAATAACTGAAAGTTGTCTGGCTAGTCAAATAAAAGATGATTCATAGAGCCACCTAGGAAAAAAAAAATCCATCTTGTTTGCCCAAATGGCAGCCAATATTTTAATTCTCTTCAGATTAGTTTACTCATGTGAAATCAATATTTCAAGGTGCTGCAGTACCTCCCAGAATAAATAAGTTACTAGCCAAGCTAGGCTCTATGGAGCTTCTGCATTCCATCAGGTGTCACAAGGAGCCTTGACGGGTCTGTGCCGACTGGGGGGAATTAAGGCCAGGTGAAGTGCCAAGATCCTTAGCTCATCAGCTGCAGAGAACAGGTCTACAGTGTGCCTGCTCAAGTCTGGTTACAGGAATAAATCCGACATGCCTCACTTACTAGGTCAGAAACAATCTGCAGTGTCTCAATATGCAGCATGCCATGATATCAAATGTATCACAGAAGCCAAAAGCATGATTAGGTTACAAAGGCGAGGACTGGAAATTTAAGAAATGCCAGAATTAGGATGCTTACTCTGCTGACATTTGTTTCCTGGTGACAAATGACTTATGATACATTTATCTCTAGCCATATGATCATCCACTGGTGTCTTCCCCTGCCCCAGTGGTCTGTTTACTCTGTGCTGAATGTGCCCAGCCCATGGTTACCATACACTCTTCAAACCCTGCTCTGAAAACACTGATTTATTCTTACATGGGATTTTTCATATGATTGTATTGCTGGAGTAGCTTAGAAAAATGGATGTGCAGAGAGTCCCCAGCATTTCCCTCTGCAGATGTTTGACCTGCCATTTGCAGTAACAGTCCCAAGGAGGAGGAGAATGGGTGATTTGCCCACATAAGAGATTTGGGAAAACAAATCAAAGACAGTTCCCTCGGGTGATACCGCAGTGAAGGCCAACTCACCAGCAAAATTCAGAGACTGCTTTGCAGGCCCTCCATCTCCATCCACAATTCCTTGCCCTGATGTAAATCTCCTCTTCCTCCCAGAATTTATCCCACCTATATTCCCTACATTTCCCACAGCTCCACATTCATATTGGGCAACTTCATCTTTATGGCAGCATTCACATGTCATATTAGGGACCTAAAATCACCATTTCCCCTTGGTTCTGGTGTCTAGCCTTGATGGACCAAGTACACTTCTCATCTGTAACTGCAGGTAAGGTCATGGCCACCCTGAGCTAGAGCACACCCCAGAAGTCAGATGTCATGCACTGCATCTTGACTGGTTACATGTTGATTTATTGTTCTGCCAAATAACATAATTTGCTATATTTCTCTAGTTTTTCAGAGACTGCAGAAAAGCAGATTACTGAAAAGAAATCACACTGCCATGACAGACTTCTGATTGTAGAGAAATGAGGCTTCCTCAAAGAAAAAAGTCACCAGTGTCTTATTTTAACATAGGCGAAATTATGTCTTTTCCTCTAGCATCACAGCTGGACACAGCTGCACTGTTCTGCCTGAAATGTTCAACAGTAATTCAACAGGAGACAGAGATTCAGAATGAAAAATTTCAGTTCAAGTTTGACAAAATCATAAACAACAGATTTATGGGTTCCTAATGGGACACGCTGAAGACCTTAATAACAGATGCTTTCAGCAGCTCTGCTTATAATAATCTGTGGGAATTGATGGTGTTCATTTTAAAACCATTTTCACATTTAAATTTGATGGGACTCATTGGTTAGACGCTGTATGCAGGGCAGATAAAGCAAATAGTGTTGCTAAGTCATCAGCAGCCCTGCAGGGGTATTTCAGACAGAACTCCCTTTGCATTTATGAGGAGGCTGGGGTTTGCCTCCACCACAGCTGTGGATTTGGGGCATGTAGCTCTGTTCTCCAGTATGACCATTTAAGTGCCTTGCTCTGAATGGCTGCTGGTGCTGTACCATGTGTGGTACAGGCCTGTGCCCCATACTTGCCCTTTCAGAGATCAGTCCCCGTGTGGTATATAGGCTTCTCCTGCAGGTTTGGGCTTTCTCAGAGTCAGGAGCTGCTTAGGAAGCCCCAGGACTTGGAGTGACTGATGGGAATTTTCAGCTGCCTGGCTGGGCAAACCCCAACTTCTCTTCAGTGTTTAGAAGAGGGTTATAAACCATTAGGAAGTGACCTCAGATGACGAGTATATCATGTTCTTTCTTTCTGTTCACTTACAGCATTTACAACATCTCCCCATTATCGTTTAGACTTTTACAACTCTTAATGACCCTTTTATCAGAGCAGCAATAACCAATAAATCCCCTTTGGCATTTATTGCCCTGCCTCTAATACATAAAAGACCCAATTTATAACATCTCATGAATGCTGGAGATTGTTTTTCAAACTATTTCTTCAAATCTCACTGCAAAAGTAAATGCTCTGATAAGGGCCCTGTTTCTGTGGTTTGCTCAGCATCAGCCCTAATTTAAATTCACTCACTACCTGCAATAAACTCTGTGGACTGGATGCTGTATGGCAAAGAGAAACCAGAGGGCCAAAATGTCTTCCCTGTGGGAGGTGTTCTGCCCCCTGCCCATGTCCTGCTAGGATCAGTTTTGTCCTTAGCTACCTGGGTACAATCAGCAGGATCGGGAACAGAGGACAGTGCTTTAATTGTCAACAGCCACAACAGACAGTACAAGCACATCTGATGTGCTCTACTCAGCAGTCAGGTAACTGAAACCAGTTTGGCTGGCTTTGTCCAAAAATGATGAAGAAAAACAGGCACCACCAGGAGCAGTTTCATCCCACTCTACAAAAGGTACCCAAGAAGGACACCTCTGAGGTGCACAGTCCCAGCTGCCCTCCTGCCTACATCCCTGGCTGACAACAGTCACCCAACTTTAAAACACCTAAAATTAGATGTCACAGATCTCTATGCCTTAGTTTGCAGTGATGACAACATAACTTAGAAGTTATCTCTCTGTTACTGCAGGCAGAAACAAGACTCCAAAGATACCTTGTTTACTCATTGTTGTAATTTTTACTCAGTAATGTCCTGCACATTCAGTGAATCACCATTATTACTATTTGAAACTGTCCCTTGTCTTGGTTTATCTACAGGTACAACACATGCAGCCACAGGACTCTGCAGAGTTTCTTTCTGAAACTCTCCCCTGCATTTCCAAATCCCAGAAATCTGAATACAACAGATTAGACCTTAGGAAGAATTTCAAGAAAACTGGTGATGAAAGCAACACAAGAATACTATGTGTTCCTGGCAATGATTTCAGTTTTGCTAACTCTGTATCTAGACACCAAACTTAGACCTGATTCAAAGCCCAGCACCAGAAAGACTTGGCATCACTGGATTTTGGACAGGGATGTAGGTATTTCTGTGTGGTGAATGCAACACTGTGTGAAGATGCCTAGTCCAGGGCTAAGTCAGCCACTGCCAGGGCTGGAGGTTGGTATTGCTGTACTGGTTAGACATACTATCCCATCTAATTAGCCCTGATGAGAAACCACCTGCTTTGACCTGGGCAGAGAACTCAGTTAGGGCAGCAGTTTTCCTCCTGATGTAAGCTAGCACAAGCATCCCTATGCCATGTGGAGACTATTTCAGTGCCATTGTAGTGGGGGCTGTGCCAGAGACAACACACATGCTCGGTTCATCCTGTTTCCCATCTTCTCAGCTGCCCATTCATTGCTCTGCCCAGGTCTATTGCCCAGTCCTATCATTTTTCTCTTTGCTGCTGACTCTCTTCTCTCCTCTGCAGAACTATAAACCCAACAGCTCCCTAAAGAACTTTTCATTAGTATAATTTATTAGTTAAATCATTCCTCTGACCTATTTCTTCTTCAACTAGCATATCTCCCCATCAACTCAAAATAATTGGTACAGCACCTGAACTCTGCTGCCAGGGTTTAAATGGCCTGACATATATCACTGAGTCACAGGATATTAAGAGAAAGGTGAGAGGATTATTGGCACATTGCCACTCGGATCAGATTGGATTTCTTGTCCAACTACTGAAACGTGGTTGCATAAAGAGGGTTCTCACAGGCTGGGTTTCGTCCTTACTCAAAGCTTGACCACTTGTAAACAACACAGGACTTCCACTAAGGACTGGGGACTTGGCCATATAAGGAAGCCCTTCTTGCAGACATTATCCTGTTCATGTTCTGAAGGTTGCAAACTGCATGAGGCTCTGCATGATGGGGCTGGTGAAGAAAACTGCTGACTTGCTCCCTTTGGAGCTGGAGTTGCATCCACTCTCTCCTCCTGCCTGGCCACACCGGCCCATTGTGAGAACCACTATCAGCAGCCTGGCCTAGCCTGCCAGTCCTCACATGTTCTCACGTGCTCCCACCACTGTGATTTCTCATTTTGCATCATGGTCCTCTCCCCACTGATCCTCTTGTTTCTAAGCTTAAGGAAGTATGAAACACTGGGCTGTAGGTTTTCAATGGTGATTAATTTTGTTGCACAGTCTTCTCCCCCTTTTGAAATATAAACCATCAAAGGGTACAAAACACAGCCATCATCCTCGCCAAGAGATATCCATTCTTTTTGTTCTTTTTCCCTGGGAAAAAAGGCCTGCTGATGTCATCTGCCTTGTTCGGGATCTTTGCAATTGGCCCCTGTCTTTTTTGGGCTCCTCCTTCTATCCCCTCATCTTCTTTCCACTCCATATTAAGAGGTAACCAGGGAAACTGGGAACCATGGCAACCCAAAGCAGCATAATTTTTCTCTGAGGAAAAAAAATATAAGCATGCAAAATCCCTTTAATGTTTATACCAGGCAACTGGGATCAAATATTCTCTACGCCTCCTCTTTGGTGCAGGGAAGTGATGGGCCTGCCTCGAAGCCCAGGCAAGTTCACCTCCCATCACTCCATTCTCCGAGCCAAAGGTCTCGGCTCTCCATGCCTTCACAAAGCTGATGTGGCAGGAGGGCCTTGGTTTCCATCAGCATGGGTGGTCCTGTCCCACCAAGAGCAATCAGACAGGCCAGGACAGTAACCCCCACAGCATTTGGCTCCTTGTTTTCATCACAGGGACTTGGTTGCCCCATCACTAAGTGCTCATCATTTTTGAATATATTTCTCAACAGAACACAGGGAAATGCTCTATCACCAACTGGAGAGGGACAGCCTGGGCACAGGTTTATGGCCTGGTTTTCAAAAGATGACCCAACTGGGTGCTTCCTGTAGCTTTGGACATCTTTTCCTTGTCACAAAACTGAGGATGGAAAAGTTGGTCTTCCCAGTCCCACCGAATTTTTCACCCTCAGGTTCCAAACTCTGTGGATGAGGGACAAGGCTTTCTCCCTACTGGGCAAGGCCAAGGACACAGAACTTCAGAACACAGAATATGTATTTTTATAACTAATATTATAAACTAATGATCATATTGGAGCGGTGCTATCATCACTGCTCCTCCAAAATATGGGAACAAAGGGCAGCTGGGGAAGGGGCTCCCTTTCTCTCTCCCCTGCCATGATGCTTTCCCTTTTCCATGGTGAACAGGGTGACATTGCCTCACTGCAGCTCACTGCCCATCAGCAGGGCTGTGCACAGGACTAGGAGGCCAGGGCCCTGCAACTCCCTCCAGGGCAGCATCACCACTGGGCAAAGCCCCTGCTCCCTGACCTGTCACCATGCAGACAGGCCAGTCTCCTCAGGGAATGATATCTCAGCCCCTTGACAATCCCAAGGACACTCCTTCTACAAAGAGCTACTGCGAGTGCTGTTCTAGATGGGGTACAGGAGGTTTGGGTATCAGCTGTGGAAGCGTCAGGCAGCATGCCCAGCACTGCTCGGAGGCCAAGTCAGCAAAGAAATACCTAGCAGGTTTTGCTACTCCAAAACAGTACAAGAGATAAACTGATCGACTTCTAGCTTATTTCCAAAATAGAACACTGACTGTAAGTCGTCTTCTCTAGGAGAAGAATGATGACAGTAGTAATAAATTGTACACACTTATTTTTGAGTTTGCAGATGGATAAATGTTGAGCAACGGTTGGGAAGAAAACAAACAAACCCTGGCAAGCAGCTATTTTTATAGGATAGTTTTGTGTTGAAATTTCTATAAGCTGGCAACAGAGTTGTCATGAGACCTTTTATACAGATAAGGCCATGCCAAAATCTTCAGGAAACATCTTGCATGCTTAATTTTTTATTTACAAAAAAGGGGAGGGGAAGGGGAATGAAAACTCGGGGGAATGTTTGCAGACATACAGTGTATGTTCTGTAAGGCAACAAATACTTTTTCTTCTGTGGATGTAAATGGGACTTTTCCCAATCCTACCTCTTGCAAAGTTCAAATGTGGGGTAGCTCCAAGTCAGGCCTTGCACTGGATTTGCTTGCAGGCTGGGGAGGTCAATGTCACCAGGCAGAGTAAGCAAAGTTCACAAACTGTAAGGACCAGTCTGGGATATCTCACCTTTAAGGTCAATGAGGCTGTTGAGACCATAATGGCTCTCCAGTCCTCTCAAGCACAGTTGTTTTAAAGAGACACGGTCAAAACTGCTGATCATGTTGTCCCTACCTTCTGCCTCCCTGCCAGTGCCCAAACAAGGTCTGTTCATGAGAAGCATTGAGCCAAGTGGACATCTGCTGCCTCCGTGACTGCAGCTCCAGGCCCAATACTCTGGGAAGTGGCTTCTTTATTGATGTTTGCTCTTTGTGCTTAATGTCTAGGAAATATTTGGACTTTCTTAGACTGTGTGCATGCATGCATGTGTCAGTCCCTAAAATCTGCACTATAAAAAAAGCGTTTTAAAATTATGTGTTGGGTCATAAAGAAAAACTATTTTGTGCTAAAAAATTAATCTAGAGCCCTTGACATTGCTAGAAACAGTTTCTGGCTAATAAGACATGTCAAAATCCTGTTTATTAGAGTTGTTCTTTTGAAATCTGTCATCCATTCTGTCTGCAGAGGGGAGGAAAGGGTTACCTACTATATGAGAACGGAAATCTAAGACGAGAGCTTTATAGCTGGCTCTGTGATGTGAACATTAGATAGTAATGTCTCAAAACTAAACTATTTAAGCAGCTCCAGTTTCTATGTTGAATTGACTCTAGTGTGTTTGTAACCAAAGGGACAGATGCATGCTGAAGAGCCTTTCTTAATGCTTATAGGGATTAATTGGTTTTGTGTTGAGATTATTGAGATCATCTTGATGCATTTATTTCATTTTGATTTATTGCCTCATTTTCTTTTAACTTCTTTTAACTTGACTTTAGAAGCATATTTTCCTTGATTTTACTCCTTTTGCTTAAACTCAGTTTCTTCTAATAAATAAGGGCCAGAAGGGGGTCCAGAAGTGGTTGCCAGTTTGCCATTGTAAAAGCTTGACCAACTCCTTCAAATTTACCTGAAGTTGCCTCTCTCAAAATTCATAGTGAATTTTTCACTTTTCACATTTTCATGCACATGTGCAGTTGCAAACAGTTCACCGATGTTCCCAATGGAATTTATTGCAAGTTCAAGCACTGAGGGAAGTTTTCAAAACAGTTTGTGAATAGTGCACAGTGAAGTCTTCTGAGTATGTGAGACGTTGTTTGCAGAGGTCATGCCTGGGCCTCAGCAGCAGCAGGTCTGCTGAGGATCTCTCAAAGGACCCCACATGTCCACCCAGAAGTATGTACCTTATTTAAATTCAAGGCATGGGTGCACCACAAGGTTAGAATTAAAACCCCGTGGCATCAGTCACTAATTAGCTTCTCTGCTCATTGCATGCCCATGGACCCCACTCCAGACAGATGAAAGACATATGGCAAGCAATTTAGAGGTTCAGGGAGAGGGAGAGAAAGTAAAGAGAACAAAAGCTGGGGCAAAGCAGGAAGAAGTTACACCATTTATAGCTATGTGCAGCATGGGGAGGGGTCAGAAGCACTGAGGAAGCTAAAAAAGCTGTCTGAAATGATCAGCAGCCATCACCAACAACCACAACCCTGCCCAGAGTGAAGGGCCATAGAGAGCAGATGTAGAAAAAGGACAAGACAAAAAGACTTAGGCGGTGTCCATGTGTCCCAGCAAGGAGCCAAAGAGGGCCCTACTTGAGCTTAATGCCAGGGAGTCATGCAGTAGTGCTCCCTTCTAGATGACAAGGCTCATATGCAAGTGTTAGGCACCAGATCAGTGATTACTGGATCAGAACCACCTCGCCTGTGTGTGTGCATGTGCGTGTGTGTGTGTGTGTGTGTGTGTGTGTGTGTGTGTGTGTGTGTGTGTGTGTGTGTGTGTGTATGGGGAAGGACAGGTTGAACCTCATGATGATGGGGTGGTGTCATATCCCTGGAGCCTGCACAGGGAATCCTCAGAGCAGCTGCCAGCCACAAACAGCCTGGGAAAACTATCTCAGCTTGGGTTGGCAGGGACAGTGAGAACAGTGGCCTAGAACCCCAGAGTGGCTTCACAATGGATTCTCAGATGAATCTGCATAGCTCTACTAGAATGACATGAAGATACTATTTTACTCTGTGACATGGGACTCAGCTGCCTCTGAGGGACTCGTGTTGTAGCATACTATGCATCCTAAGTACCTCTGCTTCTTTTCTTCAGGATGTCTCTAATTCCATTGCAAAGTAAATCTAATAATTCCTTGGGCTGCTGATAGTGCTTGCAACCAGAGCTAATGTATCTGCATTCTGTATCAAGGTACGGCCGGCTGGGACACATCTGTCTGTCCATTAGCTGATGTGTTTGTGTGTGCAATCAGTGGTTGGGGGTTTTTGCCACATGGAAGAGACATGGTGTTTCCCAAGCAGAGGGCTCAAGTGCATGCTCCTGATGAGAAGGAGAAGGAAGAATTAATCCCCTGATGGGAACTCTTAGAGGTTTGATGCTTGAGCTGGAAGGCATGAGAAATGATAAAACACTGATTAGGTTTCTGAGTCAGCAGCAGACGCACCCTCACCATGCTACCAACTAGTCTATTTGCTCTCCCACTTGTTTGTTGCCTAACTTACCTTCTTGACTCATCCCAAATCCAGCTGATACCAGAGGTAGGCTTACTACCCACTACAGCCCTTTCACCAGCCTGTGGTGCACCTTCTGCTGCCCTGTATCTCCCATCAGGAGTAACATCACAACAGTGGACTTTTTGCCAAATCAGAAATAAAACTTTGGGAGTGTCCCAAGGAGAGGGGATCCTTGGGAGGAAAACTGAGTTAGGAGAGCTACTGGGAGAGGAAGTGTTTTTTGTTTTTTTTAAGAGATATTTCCCCTTCGTGCACTTCTGCTAAAAATGTGTCTGGTTTGATACCAGTTGTGTTTCAGTGATGGCGATGTGCTCACCATGAGGGAAGCAGCAACCTCTTGTAGCAGCAAGGCACAGGTAATATGCAGTACGGTCATTCATCTCTCTCTAGATATGATGAGGTTCTATCAATGCTTACTTGTTTTGTTTTATGGACAGGTTGACATTTCACAGTGCCTAATTAGAGCCAAAGAACCAGCATGGGGCTCACAGGCACCCCAGTCCTGGAGGTCTGTGAGCATCACCACTGCAGCCAATCCCTGCTGCTCACTGGTTCTGAGCTCAGCCATTTGGACCCAAAGTAGTCTCCTAAGCACCTCTGAAAATTCCTCTGCAATTCCTTTTTAACTAATATACTGTAAAGTTGGTGCAAATGCAGTGGGCATGGAGAAAAAGAGGAACTTGGGAAAGGGTGCTGAACATTTCCATGCACTTCCTTGGATCGAGTAGCCTCAAACTGTCATGGGCACCTTCGAAAAAAATCAAATAATTTCCCTCTTTTATTGAATTTGCAAGGGAAAACCAGAGACACACAGTGTGTGCTCCTGGTTGAGAGTAACACAGGCAACAGATCTCACTTCCTAGCACATGCTGAGAGAACCCAGTGGGAATCCAGTCAAGTTCAGGGAGAATGCAAGAGAAGACTACATGGGTTTTGGTAGGACTTGACAGCAGATGGAGGTGGAGATGAAGTTCTTCTAGGTTTGACAGGCACAAAGGGGCTGGACTTGGGACTAAAATGTCTTAGGGGAGATGAGTAGGAGGAGAACAGGAGCTATGGATCTGAAATCCTGAACAGGAAATTGGAATCTGCAGTGGGAAAGTGAGATACTAGGGACAGGGTAGAAGGCAAAAACATAGTAAAGAAGGGCGATATCAACAGTGTAGATGTACCTCCTCTATGCACACACACTGGCTTGCAAAAGTATCTCCAGAACCCCTCCTTTTGCTCCAAGGGACCCTGAGCTTTCCTTTGCACCTTGGCCTCAGGACTGCTGGTGCAGTGGCACCTCTCATGGACGCAGCTGTCCTGGAAAGAGGGTCTATGCTGCAGCCACCTAGCTGTATTGCAGCCAGGAGAGACCTGATGCACTCCAGGACATTGTCTTGGTGGGGAAGAGTGAGACTATTCGCAGGCTGTGGGGCGCCTGGCAGGAGCTGTTCCATGTCACCAATCCTGCTGCACAGTCACTGGCTGGTGTCACATAGACATCAGCAGCGAAATGCCTGCTGCTAATATCACCTAATCCCAAATAACGCTAAAACCAAATAGTGCCTTGCAGTCTCTACTGTCTAAGCTAAATCCAGTGTCTCAAACTGATGTTCTCTTCAACCCTCATACGGGGTAGCATCATGTACAACTGCTAATACTTCTCTCTGGTGGTCTCTTCTGCCTTCAGATGTGTGAGTCTGTTCTCCAGGAGAGGGACAGGCTCTGCTGGAGTGGGCTGCATCATTCCATAAATGAATGAGAATGGAAGCCCTGGCATGGAGATCTGGATTATATCACTCTGCCTGTTCAATGTCCAGGTTAGTCTTGTTGTAATTTAAGGAGCTCCAGGTTTTACTTCTTGATGCAGTACTCCTGCTTATTTTGTGAAGTCCCAGTAGAGTGTCCAAGAAAGGCATCCTCTCCAAAATGGCATCCTAATGCTTACAGGGAGCTTTGTTGGTGACCAAGGTGTTCTCAGAAGCAAGGAAGACTGCCAGAACAGACCTCCCTTCTCTAATTAGCAACTGCCAGCATAGGAAGGAAGTCACTCTGTTCCTTCAGATCTTCATTATTCTTGCCTGGGACAGGTGCCCACAAATGTCCTTTCATGTTTGAATTTTGATAAGGACACCCTCAGCAGCCTCTCTTTGAGGTAGCTGCTGCTCAGGTGGCCACTGTGCTGTTACAAAGTGCACATAAAAGGACCAGCCTGAGAGTATGTGCTGCTGCTATTGCACATGTGGAAACTGAATTCATTGCAAAGCAGAGAAACTCCTGGGGAAAGAGACCCACTTTCAGTTTTTCCCCCTACTGCTGCTCTTGGAGGCAGAGACATTCACCTGAGTTGAATCAGATGCAGGAGTCACAGGTGAAAGGCTGCGGACAAACACAGCTCACAAACACAGGAATGTGATTTCATGTCACAGGCTCTGCCTGGACAGGCAGAAGCTGGTGCTGGCTGGGCACAGGTGAAATTTCAACTTTGCCTGCTGCTAAGGCACATGAGGTCTGCTTCATGCTTTGTGGCTTCTAAAAACTAAGGGAAATCTCTTGTTGTTTGGTGTCATTTCTGCTGCAGTTAGTGGAAGCTGAAGATCCCTAACTAAACTGAAGAAAGAGTATTGTAAATGTGTGATCCTAGACCTCTGACTTTTCCACCCTGGATTTACAAACTTTACTTTTCCTTTTTTTTTTTTTTAAAACTTTCTCTGTCTTTCCAGCACACATTTTTCCACTCCCTCTACAGCTGAAGTGACACAGAAATTCTTATGCATAAATATTCAGGACACTGTTTAAGTAGGTAGCTATATCTTGTAGATCATTTGCTTTGCTATGTCGCAAATGTTGCATTTTGTATTGTGTAGTGTCAATTATGGATATGTGCTCCATATAGTCTGGGATAGGCCCCTATGTGTCATAGATGCCAAGATATAATCACACAGGACCAGATTTACTTCTCCCAGTTCCTCAGCTGGGCTCATTTCTTTGTGAAAGCAGTAAATATGCACAATATTCCCATTTACAGAGATATTTGACCTAGAGCCAGAAAAGAATGAGTTGTCATGATGATTGCTAAAAGTCAGTCTCAGTCTTTATAATGAGGTTGAAAGAGAAGGACTTAGCCCACCCTATTCCTTATCACCTGCTCGGCTGTATTGGTAAATTAACCAGATGGATCCAAACTATCCTACAGTCCCGTGTGAAGGAACATGCAAAACTCCAAATCCAGATTCCAATCTGTTAGCAAACAAGTTTCTGTAGTAAAATGCCAAACTAAACCCTTGTATTCAAAACACCCTTCCACCTGGATGTTCAAAATCCTGCGCCAAACTAAAGCTGTGTGCTGGGACACTGAGGAGCATTGCAGTGTTTCCAGAAGTTGCTGGTGAAACCTTCTTCCAGAGCAGGAACCCACTTGGTGCCAGAGCAGGAACCCACTTGGTGCCAGAGCATGCTGGGATCCACATCTATTTGGCCAGCTCTTGGTGCCAATGCCTGCATGGTGGGATGAATTCTTATTGGCTACAGAAAGACTTTGGAAATAAAAGTTTATATTTACATAGTACATTTCATCCCAAAGGACACTAAATCACACTGTACAAACTTTACATAAACAGCAGAACTGAAGTGCAGTCGCATCAGGAATGGAGGGTGGCAGCCAGCTGGCATGGGTTAGCAGGACAAAAATAAGCCAAGTGACTATTTTTGGCCAAGGACATTAGGGCAAACCCCTCTATTGCAAAAGTGCCTTCAAAACTTCAAAGCACAGCTTTACTCCAAATAGCGATTGTGGATAAATAGATCTTTTGTAGTCAATTGACTTGTTCCCAGGCACATCTGGGGAATGCATTCATTAAAATAAGGATTTGCTACATATTATGCCAACTAAGGATGCAGAGCTTCCTCACCCAAGATAGCACATTTCTGCTCTGACTCCAGTCCCATTCACAGAACTGGAAGCCCTTCTTGCACAGCCCTCACTGCTGAGGGTGGGACATAGAAAAAGCTGCTCTGGCTTTCACAGCTGAATTTACCCTGAACTGACACATCTGGAAATGTGCATTTTCAGTTGTTAGCTGGGCAAATACATGTGTTGATTAGAAAGACAAATTTTCACCATGCCCATCAAGGGAACTTTTCGGCATACAACTGACCTTTAAATATCAGCATTGAGAGGCCAGGACATTGGAAGATCTCACCACAAAGCCCCTGAGAGAACAGGCTGTGCAGCATCTCTCGGGTCTCTTTGGGCTATCCAAACACTTCATAACACTGAAAAGCATGGTTCCTTACAGCAATGTCACTGAAGAAATGCACAGTATTTTTAAAGATACATATTTACTTTGGGGCCAGAAGGAGATCTCTGCTTACAGAACGAACTGCATCTCAGAGAACTCTGAATAACCCTTCAGGATAAGTTGCCCTGTGGCAGCTGGTGGCTCCCTGTGGGCCTCCTCTCTCCATGCTGTGTTGCAGCTGGATCCTTGTATGTGAGCCAAGCCATGTTTCAGCATCTGCCGTCCTGAGCCATCCCATCACACTGTCATGCAATTTAAGGGCTACTAGCATGATTTTGGCATGATTTTGGTCCAGTTTGGGGGATATGAACAATACAGGGACTGTTACCCAAGAGGCAGGATGGATGAGGAGAGTTTAGCCATACCACTGCCCTTTAGGGCCAAGAAAGAAGCCCTGAGCTGTTTGATAAAATAATATGCCTGTGGTCTTTGAGAGCAGAGCACTTCTTTGGCAGCACACCGAACATTGGATGGACAAGGAAGGAAGAAGCTGACCAGGAGCTAGATGTCTTTCAAGGAGCCTTCCAAGCTTGGACACAACTTTGCTGGAGCTCCATTTGACATAATTTGGGGCTCCAGCCATCCTCCCTGTCTCCCACCCCTGGCACTAGCACTGGCACCAGTGCAATCACATAGTGACTGTAAGAGAGCTGGTTTGTCTGAAGACTAGTAATTTTTTCCCTGTGATGTTAACTTTCAGCCAGCTCAGCTCTCTGTTCTGGGTCCTGCCAGCCCTGCATGTGCAAGGTGTGCCATTGTTGGGTGTGGAAATACAGCTATGGCTGGAGAGAAGGATGTACTGCATGGCAGCCTGGGGTTTATGCTGCTAGGGAAAAATTCTACATTACAGTATCTCTCCCTACAAACATGAACTTCAGATGCATTCATTCAGCCAATTCCTTATCCACTGAATGGTCCATCCATCAAATCCATGTCTCCCCAATCTGGAAGTAAGGATGTAATGAGAAATCATACTGAAGACCTTACAGAAGTCTAGACAGCTGACATCTGTCAGTCTTCCCCTGTTGACCATTGCTGTCACTCCACCACAGGCCACCAGATTTGTCTGTAGTTCCTTGAATCTTCCTTTTTCCTCTTTTTAAAAATGGGAGCAATATTTCTCTTCTTCCAGTCACCAAGGACTTCACCTGACCACCATGACTTTTCAAATATGCTGAGTGGCTTGGCAACAACATCAGTCGGTTCTCTCAGGACCCTGGGATGGATGTCATCAAGTCTCATAGACTTCTGACTATTCAGCTTCTTCAAGTAATCCTGAACCTGCTCTTCACTTATGGTGGAAGGGGCTTCACTCCCTCCCCACCCGCACAGAGGATCAGAGACTTGAGACAAGTGGGAAGCCTGACTGCCAGTGAAGACAGAGGCAAAGAACTCATTCAGTACCTTAGCCTTCTCCATATCAGTTGCCACCCTCCTTGCCTATTGGGAGGTGGTACACTCTACTTGGCCTTTTTTTCCTGACTTATGTAATCCCTTCTTGTTATTCTTCACATCTCTTGGCAAGTCCTGTTCCAGCTTTGCCTTGGCATTCCTGACCCTATCCCTACACATACGAACTGTATTCCTTTACTCTCACTAGGTCACCTGTCCCTGCTTCCACTGACTGTGCATTTCTTTCTTATTCCTCAGTCTAAGGAGCAGATCCTTGCTCAGCCATGCCAGTTTCTGGACTGGCTTGCTTGATTTCCTGTACACTGGGATAGAGAGCTCTTGTGTTCTAAGAAAAGGGGCCTTAAAGAGCTGTCAGCTCTGGTGATGCCCTCTGTCCTTAAAGACAGTTTCCCAAGGGATCTCGTTCACAAATTCCTTAAACAGCTGGAAGTTAGCTCTTGCAAACTTCAGGGTCTTGACTTTTCTCCTTGCCAGGCTCAAGCTCCTTGTGATCACAGATCTTAAGATCTGTACCTGAGGCATCCTGAGAGGCCTTGAGAGTGCAGACAAGGAAAAACAGAAGAAAACACTTTGTGACTTAATTGGAGCTCTGAGAAATGTGGAAATGTTCAGGACAGGGGTGTGATGCTCTTGGAGGAGCAGAGGCTGAGGAATGCAAGGCAGTTCTCTTCTCAATTAAAGAACCAGTGCAAAAAGGGTTCATGGAGGTGGATGCACCTTTGATGTTGTGAGTGAATTACAGAGCCATGTCACACTAGTTCCCAAGATTCCTAGATAAGAAAGCTGGTCACACACACTAGAAGAGCTTTCACAATGTACCAGGAGCACCCAGCTCTGTATACCAAAATCTCCCTTGTCCTTTAATTAAGCCCCTTGCATTTGTTCTGTTTGCATAGCATTAAAGAACTGCACTTTCCAAGGAGGAAAAAAGTTATGTCTAATATTTGTAATTTTAAAGCTGAATTTTACTTTTTTTTTTTAATGCACCAGAATTATCCAACTTGTAGTCCAATATATAAAGTTGATCATGACCTAGAGAAAGCCTAAACTTTTGGAATGATGCTGCAGGCAGGGTGGAAAGCCCTACAGGCCAGCACTCAGGCACTCAGGCTGGTTAGGCACAAGTTCCATGGTTTTATGCATTCATGAGTGTACTCAGGCACTCCTAACCAAAATCTCACTGAGCAACAAAAGGGCCTCTCCTCCTTCTCCGCTCTCTGCCTCCCAACAGAGGGCCCTGCAGGGAAACACACTGTACTACTGCTGATATTTCCCCCAAGCAGACTTGCATCCATGGCAGTATGAAAAATTAATAAAGGAGTACAGAGTGCATTAACGAGTGCTGACATATCTCCCACAGTTAACTGACATCCACCATTTTATTTAAAATTAATAAATCTTGCCAAGCCTGCAGAACTCGTACATCTTAGCAAAGGAGATGTCCCACACAGCTCATTGGATCAAGTCACTGTATCAGTGATACTATGTACCAAAAATGACAAATATTCCTATTATTATGTCAGGCTTGTATCCAAGGTGTTGCTCTCAGCATCAGTGTAGGAAGGTTTTCTGACACATGCTCTAGAAATTGCCACTCCAATGGATGCATGATACAGGCTGCTAAGACAGCCTTGTAGCATCTAAACCCCTGGTCTCCAGCTGAGGGGAGCCCTCACTCTTCCTGGTGTAGAGAAGGGACAGATCACCCTCAGCTCATGAAGCCTGGCTGGTGTCTCCGTACAGCTTGTGGTGATGGGGAGCTGAGCTGCACTGCTGACCTGTCACTGCTCCTGCAGCCATTAAATGGACTTTCCACGGTCCAGATGTCCCACCGATATCTTACTGATCCACACACAGAGGGTGCAAGCAGAACCTTCTAGAAACTAAAGAAACCCTGGCATTGCTAATGACACTCTTAAGTGGGATGGGAGCTGCCCTTTTTCAGCAGTGTAGGCAGGTGACAATCTGATGAATTGCATACACTATAAAGCCAAGACCTCTGTAAGGTTTTCACAAGGCCTGAAGTAGAGCAGACAACTCCTAGATGAAGTTTTACTGGAAGGCTACAGAGCTCGAGGTACCACCAATGGCACAGCCTGAAGTGGGACTGGCTTAGGCCATCTGGAGTGATCCTGAACTTGCATGGTCTGCCCCATCAAGACCACGGCTGCACCCAGTTACCCTGATTGTATTTGTTAAGTGCAAGCTGTAGCTCAGGCCTAACAACAGCAAAGGCTGTGCTGCCAGGCAAGCCAGTGAAATTAGGGACCCTCATAGGTGACTCTAACAACACTGCAAGAACTGGGGACTTCCACATGCTGCTCTGAGAATGACACCTTTCTGGATGGTGGTGACTGTCTGCATTTGAGTGGGCAGTCTGATGTGGTGGCTCTCAGGTTAACTCCCTGTGGAAAAGTATCTTTTCTCACCTTGAAGCAGGTACTGTGGGCCAGTGGTGGCCCTTGGCATACTCCTCTCCACTCTCCCAAGCCCATGTTTAACGTCTTTATTGATGATTTAGATGAGGGGATTGACTCCATCATCAACACATTTATCGATGACACCAAGTTGGTGTCAACCTGCTGGAAGGCAGGAGGGCTCTGCAGAGGCATCTGGATAGACTTGAGAGATGGGCTGATTCCAATGGGATGGAGTTCAATAAGGCCAAGTGCTGGGTCCTGCACTTTGGCCACAACAACCCCATGCAGCGCTACAGGCTGGGCACAGAGTGGCTGGAGAGCAGCCAGGCAGAGAGGGACCTGGGGGAACTAATTGAAAGGAAGCTCAGTATGAGCCTACAGTGTGCCCAGGTGGCCAAGAAGGCCAATGGGATCCTGTCCTGTATCAAAATATCCTGCCAGCAGGACCAGAGCAGTGATCCTTCCCCTGTACTCGGCATTGGTGAGGCCACACCTTGAGTATTGTGTTCAGTTCTGGGCCCCTCAGTTCAGGAAAGATATTGAGGGGCTGGAGCTGGTCCAGAGAAGAGCAACAAGNGTAAATGGACTGGAGTTGGCCCAAGGGTTGGACTTGATGATGTTGGAGGTCTTTTCCAACCCAATCGATTCTATGATTCTATGATTCTGTGATGAGGACAGAAGATGTATGAAGCACAGCTCTTCCAGAAGAACACTATACTGAGCTCTGTCTAGTTTTCCTCTTTGTCCTTGTTCTTCTGGCCTGCTGCTGGTGAGGAAGATGAAGCTGGGAAAACGGCAGTCAAAATTGCATGGGAGATTTGTGCCTGGTTGCAAAACTTGCAGCTGTCTGACACTGGCGTGCCCAGTATCCCAGTATCCATTGCTGATGGCCACCTATGCCCAGTTACTTTGGGGAGAGCCAGTTTGTTCATAGCAATTTTTTGTGAACTTGAACAAGGATAACACCCAAAAGGTGAATCACAGGGATTTGACAGTGTGAACATCTGTGTGGAAATCCGTGACTTCTGCTTATGCTTTGTCATCTGCCCCACTGGGTGCCACGGGAGCCATTGCAAAGCCCAGCAACTCCACCAGGTACCAAGGTATCCAGCTCACTGTATGTCTGAAGCATCCTCCTTCTCTTTCTCCAAGCGGAAACAGTGGCTTGGGAAGTAAAAAGCATGTGTTCATTTGAAGACTGCTCCTGCATATTAGTTTATATTAAGAAATTACATTGCAACACCACACATTTCAAAGTAAACTTCTTTGTGTAGCCATCTCTGAAAAGAGAAAAGAGCTTCTCCTCACATTTCAGCAGAGGATTGGACCTGCACTTCTGAGAGAGCTGCTAACTCTTTTCATTTATGCTGCAGTGAATTGGCTCCTTGAAAAAGGTACCAAGCTCCACTTTGATTTTCAGTTTCTAGTCTCTACACAGAGACTGAATCAAAGCAACTTAAACTGTGGCTTTGATTCACGTTCCCAGAGCTGGCTTAAGGTGTAGTTTCATGAGTTTCCTGCTATTTGTTATCATCTGTTTGCTGAGATTCATACCTTCCTGGCAGAGCTGGACCTGCGTGTGTGCATCTCTGGGCTTTGATGTTCACAGCTTCCCAAGATAGTATTGAAACACAAGCACTCCTGCTCAGGAATAATGGTGAGAGCTGATGAATTAACATACGACTTGAAATGCTTCCATTCTGTTCTTCAGCATAACATGCTCAGTATTCTGGTTTAGTAGTGTTTACATATACCTTGATCCAGTTGTTTACATCATACTTGGTAATTACCTTCACAGGGTTATTTGGTTGTTTCTAGGGATGATGTAATCTTTGCTTGTTCTGCTTTTCCACATAGTTTGCTGTATTGAAGGGCCTTGGAGTACTTCCTCCAGTGGTTTTATGTCACTGGCTCTTTGGAAAAAGCTATAGTTATTTTCTCATATAGTTGTGTCCAGAACTTCTGTCTCGGGGAAGCATATGAGGACAACCAACTTCCCACCATTAAAAGAGATTCTCATTGTACATCTGGAACTGAGACAGATTAATTCAACTTACACTTGCTACAAAATAGGTTGGATCTTCAGCTGTGCTCATGCACTACTTAGTCTGAAAAAGCTAGTGGACAAAATTTAAACAAACCTTTAGGTCCCGCTTCAACTATTATATTTCCCAGAGGTCATGGGAGTTTTTGGTTTAGCCCATGTGTCATGTCTCATCAGTTTAACCAAAGATGCCAAGTTAGCCTGGGATGGTTAAACTGGTGGGTTTCAAAACATAAATGTGTCCCATCACACTTCTCCAGGGTATATGGGTGGAAATGGGGTCATATAAAGGCAGTTATGCATGATCTGAGTTGTGGAAGTGTCCTAGGCAGTGATAAGACAGGTTTGGTTCAAATCTGATGCCTAGATAGGGGATAGGAAGAAGGTGCAAGCACTTAACTATGGTCTATCTCTGCCAGAGGACTTCACTGTTGTAAAGTAAGTGGGTTACTGGAAAGGGTCTAAGGTAACATTTTTTCCCAGTTCTGTCCTTTGCTCACCAGATGACCCTCATCAAATCAATCACCTACCCGATGCTGTTGGCATAGTGTCTATGCAATGGGTGTCAAGCTATGTACCTCCAAAACTCTTTTGAGATTCACCAGTGGGGTGTGATAGTGAAGTCCCCACTTTGCTTCCCCTAAATCTTGATTTCTTTCTTATCAGTGGATAAAAAATCATGGGATGAGACAGAGACTGTTCCCTTCCTCTCCAGCTATCCCCATAGCCATGTGGCTTGGGCATAATGCTGGGGTATGGCAAAGGGAGGATTTGAACTCCCTGGGGCTGTGGAAGCAGCTGTGCTGACTGACAACGGCTGATAACCCTCACTGCTACAGGCCAGGAGTCCCCTCCTCAGGTGTTTACTCAGTGCTTATGCTGGTCATCATCAGCCTGCAATGAGCTGGCAGAAACAAACCTCCCTGTGCCCCAGTTGCTCCCGGGCTGAAGTCCAGTGTCCTCCAAGAAGGGGCTGATGGAGGCAGGTGTGGGGGAAGCTGCTTAGTTTTTACACAAAACCAGCTGAGATGGGCACCCACAGCAAGGGCCACCAGCTTTGCCAGGAGGGACAGACCTCTGCAGGGGGATAGGAACAGAGAGTGATGAACCTGTGAAACCACACCCTGAAGTAGCTCTGGGAATGCAAATCAAAACAATGATAGAAGTTCAATTGGTGCACCTTCTGTGTTCAGCTGAGTCCTCTAATCTTTGAATTGCGAAGGGCCTTGAGGGACCATTATGTAAGGTAAAGCGTACCAAGGGATAGGTTGCTCCAGCTGCTTTTTGTCCTCAGCAAGTGTGGAAACTCTAGAGGTGGCAGGGATGTCTCTGGTTCCCTTTTAAGAGGGGTACTTTCAGACAAATTGTAGAGGCAGTTTTATGTCCCTTTTCTTCCATCAAAATGGTACAGAGGAACTTCATGGGAACCAAAAGCTCACCTGGGCTTTTTCTAAAATCTTTTAGAAGGATTAACACAGATTTATGTTTGAGAAGCAGGCTAATTCCAATCTAAAGTGCAGGACAATTCCTCCCAGTTCCCTGGAGGGTAACATCATAATCCATTATTAGCTGTGCCAGTTACAGTTATTTCCTTCCCACATTTCCTTTCAGATGTCAGACTAGAGTGCAATTGCTTTTCTTCCTAAGAGCACTATTTTTAAGTCTGAAGGATTGAATGTTATTAATATAGTAGGTGTTGTACTGTGCAGCCCATTCTGTAATGGGGTGTTTATAGTACCGATGCTCTTACCCAGCCCATTTGTAATCAGAAGTAATAGCACCACTTCACCACTTGCTCTGCTTGAAGATGCTGCAATAAATTCCAATGAGCCATAGCTTGGCGGCAGCTGGTGAGTGATGTAGGAGCTTTGTGCATTTTCACTTCTTTAATGTTTATAGCTCTTTTACATTATATGAATATTGCCAGTCCCAAGGATTCAGCTGTCATGAATCAAGCCTCAAAAACTAATGAGATTTTACAAAATGCATACAATGGAAGTGTGGTTTATGGGCCTTCAAATGTTTCAGCCTTTGTGCCATGCTGTCAGGCTTCCCTCATTTTCCTTCCACAAGCTTGCTTTAAGAAAGAAAAAAGAAAGCTGGGATTAACATATGATCATCTGATTCCAACAGCTGGCCCCTACCAACATCACCTGATATCACAAAACTCAAGATAATATTGTAGAAGCAGTCAGTACAGTCAAACAGAACCTTATGGCTCAGCTGAAACTGTCACCTAGAACTTATACACCCCTGGTTTTCTGGGGTAGTAAAAAACTTTCAACTCCAGCTGCTTGCTGCTGTGAACTCCCTGCATGGAAGGCAGGGCTCATTTTGGAGAAGTGGCAACAGAAGCCACTAGCTGGCACGGTGTAGGCTGAGCAGGGCAGAGCACATGCATATACCACCCTTGTCTTGTTGGCAAAGGAAGTTCAGCAACGCAGACCCCCCAGCCAGCAGCTCATTGCCAACTCCACCAATGTAAGTGTTTGCAAGGCTGAAGCATGAAGTGGGCAAGGGAATCAATCAAGGTTAAAAATAACGATGCTTCTTGCTCCCTCTCTCCCCTTCTCGCAACTTTTGTATTACTTTACACCTGGATTGGTTTCCTATGCCTGCTTGGCAGTTGGCACCACAGCAATAGTGTGACAGCAGGTAGATGACACTTCTGAATGGGAAGAGGGGATGCAGAGCCCCAAATGGGAGACACCACCCTGAATACTAGAGCTTTCTTAGGACAGACTACAGACCAAAGAGTGCATGTGCATAGGAAATGGAAAGAAAATGAGAAAAAAAATTCAGAGAGGGGATGATATGTCTTCTCCAGCAGAAGTAAGGAAGAAACTAAAATTCGGGAGTGGTGTTTGCTGGAAGGACAGATTTGGCTTTCTTGCAATGCTCAGGAAAATATGAGTTTGGAGGGCTTTTTACTAAGTGATGAAGCCTGAACCTAAGAAATGCCTGCTCCTGGCATCAGTTCCTCTTAAAACTCAAACATAACCCGAAATTTAGTTTGGGACTTCACTGAAATGAAGGACAACTGCAAATGGATTTGACTCTGTATTTTGGCACATTTCTTAATACTGAGGTGCAGGACTACTTCTATTGAGACTGGTGGCCTTAGGAGCAGCTAATCTCAGAACAGACTTAACAAAAGAGTACTGATGAGGAAGCAGTGTGGGAGGAGGCAGCAGCATCCTCTTCTGTCCCTCCTTGGATAGTGTCTCTGTCTTAGTCCCAATGGTCCCCAGTTTCTTTCTGATGATCCTAAGCCCAACATTTACATATTTAAAACTTTGGCTATTTTTCACTCTTTTCCTAAACTACCAATGGCAGTTGTCCCTGCTTTATACTGCCCTTCTCTTAACTTTGTCATCTCCCTGTGCTAGTGTTCTCAACTGATATGTTTTTCCATTCCTATTGTAGTCATTTTCTTTCTTTCTGTTCCTTCTTTATCCTCATCTCCTTAGTTTTCTTACTCTTTAGCTCTTCCCTCTCATTTCTACTCTACAGAAGAGCTTTTTCTGATTAAAAAAATGGATTTCTAAACAAAATACATCCAACCAGGAAAGTTGAGATTAACAATTCTGCCACAAGTGCATTTTTCTTGGTGAGATCTATAAGCATGTGGAAGAGCTCTCATCATTACCTTGGTATATATTTGTAAGACAGAGTATTACTTTTCCCCAGACTCCATCTCCTTTATCTTTCAAAAGTGTTCCCTTGTGACAGAGATTATATTACCCTTTCAGTTTGTACAATTTCTAGAACGTCTGATCACTTCTGAAAGATAAATGCTGTATAATCATCAAAATAATACATAAAGCGCTCATTGCTGGCAATCTCTGGATATCCGGAGTTGAGCACATCATAAGCATCTCTCTCTGTGGTTGCCCCCTTCCGTAGCTCTAAGGAAGTTGGAGCACCCTCCAAAGGTGACAAGGTGCCCTGACCCTCACACCACACGTGGGCAACAGTGATGTGCCACAGGACATATCACATGTCCCTGCAGACATGAGAACCAACATCTGCTGAACCTTTGTGCTATGTTTTGATGTTTGATGTCCTTCTTTCCACACAGCAATGGGAAGCAGGACTTAACTTCAGTGAAAGCAAAGCCTCCATGAGCCAAATGATCTTATGAGTTCCCTTAAATACAGCCATGGCGTCTGGTAGACTATAAAGGGAAAAATGAGGAGGGAATAGTACAAAGTCTGTCTCTGTTTGCTGACATCCTTTATTTCTTTTTAAAATAATACTCTGAGCTAGTGTTTCCCAAGGGGCAATCTGGAGGGAATTGCCATGTCCATATGGACTTATGTAAGAAAGGAAGTCGCTGGTCCCTGATATTTATTGCTGTACATCAGCTTGGAAACTTTGGTTGAAACACTGCACAACACCCCATTTTTCTGTATTCTTTTCATCCTCCCTAATTTTGTTCAATTAAATAATTAATACTTCAAGGGGAAAAAAAATCCTCTGGGAGTTCATTTCAGCCAAGACAGAGAGCGCTGGAGCATAAGTGGAGACAAGATTGAGGTGCAGTTGATCACAGGTTTATTCCTGTTCTTATTTTAGCTGAACCAGTTCACCCTCCCTGACAAATAGGTGATAAGGCAGTGTGTTTATAGCAAGAATCCCATGTGGCACAGCTGTACTATGGATTAGGAAACGTCACTGACTCACTGCAGAGTTATTGGTCCACCTCATTCTTTCCTTTGCCAGAGCAATAGACTTCACCACGTACACACTGGTGGTTTGCACACACTAATCAAGCCTCACAACTTTTGTTAGGTTAGGTGCAATTGTAGGCATTTTTCAAGTACAGGGGCTGAGAAACTAATCTTTCTGCCAAAGACATCAAGTTGTTTCCTCTGTTTTTGTTTTTGGTTGTTTTTTTTTCTAGGAGTTTTGGAAGCTCCTTTCAAAGAGCCAAACCCTCACAGGTTCATGCAGGAATTACCATTTGGTATCACTATGCCTAGGGAGTTCCTGGCCAAAACTTTGATACTTGCAATGAATACAGGGCACCTAGATCCAAAACAAGTAAAAAATAAATAAGGTTTTAGAAATCCTGCTGTAAACATGAGCTAGAGACCTAAAGAGTCCAAGGTTTGGGATCTTCTTCAGTGGATTTGGAGAGTTGTTCTCCATTTTAGTTTAATGCAAGAGGGGTTTTAATGTATGCACTGACCTACCCAGATGGTGAAGTTCATTACAGCTTTTAGGGGACACAGCATGGGACTTCCTCTGCACAGCTGCTAAACCAACACAAGCACGGAGTACTTGGCCAAGCATGGTGAAGAGGATGACCGATCGCTCTTTCAGTGGACATGTCCCAGGCATCCAGTGCTTTTTTTCCCAGCCTTTGTTCTCAGCTGAGCTAGATGCAGAGAATTCAAATTGAAGGAACTTGCTTTCATATAACTGTACATCATCCTTAGTCACAAGAGAGAACAAGGCTCTTGTAGAATATCAATATTCACATAAAGCTGGTGAATAAGTCAGGAAATGGGGAGGGGAAAAATCTATAAATTGCTACTCAAATGAACTTTTAGTACCCATTCCAGATGACCTTGGATGGAACCTTCATAGACAACATCAAAACTCAGGTGAGGTTTTTTCTCTAAATGCAATTCCATTGAAACCATGGTGGAGGAAAAATGCTCTCTGATTTCACTGTCACTGAGATTTGGCTTCGCAATAGGGGGACTAATTGTTGTACACTGAAGCCAGTGGAAAGAACTGTAATAATAGCTTGAGTCCATGGTTTGGCTTCTGGTGTCAGTATTGCTTTGGATTGGCTAAAGCAGTTGCTGTTTACCCTGTCCCCATAAGCTGACCACTCATGCCTCCTTACAGCCTCCTGAGTTGCACCAGCCTGCTGTTTGTGTAACCACACAGTAAACCATCTTAGGAAATAACCCATCACAGTGGTATTCCGCAGCACAGCTCACCACCTGGCTGCAAAAACAGCTGTCCCAGCCCTAAGGACAGGTGGCACAGGGTCTAGGGTGAGGAATGAGAAGCAGCTGCTCTTTGTTATCAATGAAATGTCCTCCCTGGAAGATACTCCCAGATTGATCATGGAAAGAGATGGAGCTGCATCTGCAGGTGCTGTCAAGAGGGTCTTTGCTTGAGCCATTTGACTTGTGCTGGCTCTAGGATTTGAAAACTCCACCAGGGTAACTGAGCTCACTAATCTGGCAGAAAACTAGTCTGGCTGGGAAAGAAAGAGGCTAGTTTTCTACTGGGCTGTTTGATGGCTTTATTGTCTTGTAATATCTCAACAACAGTGATCAGATTCTTGATCCTTATTACTTATACAAGAACACATGGTTGTATGAACAGCTCTGCCTATGTTTGATGGAAATAATCCATGTTTATAATGGAAATACCAGAGAGCATAAGTCAAGAATGTGGTGACTAATTATATTCCTTTAGCATTACTATATTGGTATTTTGTTTATTGAGCACTTCAAGATTCAACACAGGCTCATTCGTGGCCTTTTCCAGGACATCTGTCTTATGGAGAATATCTGCCAAAATGGCTTTGTACATCCTCCACTTGTTAATTCAAAGCTTTTACTGAGATGAACGAATCTATCCCATACAACACTACCAGCAGTATGGCTTTCATTTAATTCAAAAGCAGTGTAGCCAGGGGTGGGGATTTTTATCTAGTTTCTCCCTTCAAATACCAAGTTTCAGCCTGAAAAAATATTTACATCTATATTATGTAAACTAATGAAGCACAATGTTTAAAATTAAAGTGCTAGCACAACTTTATAGAGAACAACACTGGGAATAGTCATATGGTAATAAACAGGCTACCTGACACAGTTCATTGTTTAACTCCTTGCTTACTTTTAGAAACGTAAGCTTATGTTCTCAAATACCCGAGTCCTCTGAGACACACACATGTGTTGGGTTAGTCACCCAAATCTGTGAATATATAGACTTGGAGTAGCTCAGTGAGCAAGGAGACTTCTCAGGCGGGGACTGCCTGTATTTGCAAGTGCTTCATAGCACAGAACACATTGTAAAAAAATCTTCAGTGTCTAAGGTAAACAAGAAGAAATTTTGATTTTTAAAAAAGGGCAGGAAATGCCTGGACATTAGCTGGTTTTCCATCTTGCAACAATCCATCAGGAAAAGCAAAAGAGAGTGAGAGATTTTATATTACTGCAATGCTGTCTTTGTCATGTGTAGCTGTGATAGTTTCCTAGCCTGTGATTGTAATGGTATGATGAGATATTTATAACATGTTAGGAAAAATGTTTCCTTTTTAAAGCCCATCACAGCAGTATAATAACAAGCCTTGAAATCTGTCTTTCCTATATCCCAAAATCACTTGATGGAAATGACTTTTATGTGCTGACTGTTGGTGTGCATATTAAAGCCATTTCTAAGGAAAAGCTGTAAAACATACACGCGTATGCTGCGCTCTGCACACATGGCTGCACAACCAGATTAGGCCACATGGCAGTAAAAGTGCCCCTGCCTGGTCGAACAAGAGCTTCTGAGTTGTTACCGCAAGAGAAGCCACACTGGTACTGGAGCATGGGTGGGAACAGCAGGAGTGCAGATAAGCCTTTACAGTAAATCAGCTATAACATGGTTTGGCTCCAGGCCCAAGTAATAACTAACCAGTTTTATGTTAATTATTTGCTATCCTTCTACATACAGCAATAGTTACAAGCCAGTGCTAAGCATAAATGACTGCAGTGCAAAGCTGGCTTTCATGAAGTCTCTGGTTTTTGGCATACTGCATCACTTTCTAACTGACCGACGTGAATGATTCTGGTTTTTCCTTTTGCTCTTGCTTCTTTCTTGCAGTCTTTCATGAAGTAATATTTTAGAGTGTGTTTGTAAGGATAAAAAGAGGCACTCCTACATTTGGATATTGCACTTCACGGTTCCTGTGTATGTTATATGGTAATTCACCTTTACGCACTGACTGCAAACCAGTCATTCTCTCCTGAGTGCCCCAGTAAATCTGCTCTAGTTAGAATATATTTCTGTATCTGGAATGTAATCACCAAGAAGATGGGCTACAAAACCACAGAGTCCCTCTCTATCCTCCTCCATCCATCCTGACCACAAGTCTTCAGTTCCCAAATCACAATGCAACACTCCATCAGGGAAGTTAACCCAGCTCTTTGTGGGAGTGATCGAGCTGGTCCAGCTTTGAAAAGTCAGCACATTACTTCCCCCAGGGTTATTTTTTAAACTTACATACCAAAGGGACAACCTGCAGCAGCACTGGCAGGGGCAGAAACGAATGTCAAAGAAACAAATACCTGTAGTTATTAGTGTCTTGATTCCCTTAGTGTAGTCATGATCTGAGACCTGTCTCCAACGCAAAAAGATCACAGTAGGAACCCACTGGCTATGAAGTGCACTCAATCCCTCCACAATTTCACCAAGGGACCCTCTGTCTTCTTCAAAATCACAACCACAGAAGTCCTTTACAGAGACTTAAATGTGTAAGCTTCCCTGAAGTGCTTGTGTTAAGTGCTGCTCTAAGTCTTACCCTCTTGGTCTCCACTGGTAAGGATTTTGATTCTCCATCATGTCTTGTCTCCTCCTTCAGGGCTCATGTACACTTGGAAGGGCTGCTAGCATGGTTCTACACTACAGGTAGCACATACATGGGCCCACCTAGGCATTGAAGGGTTTGGGTTGTGGAGTGATGGTTGACAGCTTTGCTGCTATCACAACATATCTGCCTCCTTGTGAGTCTGAGTTCCCCACTAACAGCAGGCACTGCTGTAGTATTACCTCACCAACAAAGCAGGAACAAAAGGGGACTTTGGAGAAATTATTCTACAATCAAATTCTGATGTTGGAGAAACGTAGGTCAGTGCTGAATACTCCGAGATCTCACAGGCTTCAATGGCAGAGCAGCTCTCAGGTTCTGAAGATGAATCCCCTGATGCACAAATGGCAGCAGCAGGGCCCCTGGGGCAGCCCAGATACACTCAGAGTATTGCTGTGTCCTCATTCCACCAGCCAAACTCACGAACCCTAATGCTACATACTAGAGGCTTTCAGCAAACTACATCATAAGAAGGAATAGGACAGAGAATTAAACATGTGTTGTGCTGCGGAAAAGGCAGTGTGGCAAGATCTAGAGCTTGTGTTACCCTATAAATAAAATGAAAACTTTGCAAAAAAAAAAGCAGGAAGAGTGTTTGGAAAGAGCCTAGTTCTTGCAGTCCTCATTTTTCTGAATGTTTTTGTTTATTTGTTCTATTTACGGCCTCTAGTTTTCAAATGTGTCCAATTATGTTTCACCTTAGAGCTTTCCAGCTCTCAAATGCTGGAGCCAGGCGCTGGCTGCTGCCCAGCTGGCCTCTGCCCTAGTTACACTCCGTAACACTGTGAGGGCTGTAGTATCAGTCCTTTTCAGGGCTAAACCATGCCACAGACTTTTGATCATTAAAGGAAATGAACTTGAGATGACATTAAAAAAAAGTAAATAAGGCTTGTGTACAAGTACATTAAGATTACAAAGCAGCAGTCTCAAAGGTTGGGCGATACCGTGTGCAGAGCCACTAATTCAGTGGTGTTCTTTGGCAGGAGTTTAACTGACAGCAAGGCGTGTGAAGCAACAAAGAATAAAATCCTGAGTATTCAGCTTTCAAGGAAATTTGCAAAAAACACTGTCTCAACAGCCAAGATGTACACGTGTCTTCCGAGAAAGAATTACTTTTCTATGAGAAAGTAATCATTCCCTGCTCTGCTGAGCTAATGATGTATAAAATAACTCTGACAAGCCCAAGTCCCACAGAGACACTAGACAACAGAGGGGAAAAGGGGGGATCCAAACAAACTACTGGTGACCAGAAAACAACTAGGAGCAGATCACTAGGAATAAATCATAACATGACATTGAAGCTGGGCTCATCTTACAAAGAGCAAAGAGTAGAGAGAAAATTGCTAAGGGCAGATGGCAGTGCCTTTCCTGGTGATATAAACACAGATGAATGCGTATCGTTTCTGAGTACTCTATATGGCTCTGCCTATCTCGACTGCATAAATAACTGGAAAAGAACTATATTTCTAGGGATTGAGTTTTAATTGTTCTGTGGTTTACAACCACTGGGTGCATCTAATTATATTTAACAGGCTATAGCTTCAAATATTCCACATTACAGAAACTGGAAATGTTATACCTGCCAAGATCTGAATTTCATGTTATACTGCAGTAGCTGGTGGCAAAACAAACCTACTGCAGTGTAACAGGAGGTTATGTCCTTTACACAGTTATATTTAATCTCTTCTGATGCTTATCTGAGTTGTAGCCGAGTACAAGGAAAAACAGATTCTACATTCAAATTGTTGTAAGTATGAACAGTAATGGCAACGGCCACAAGTGTAATGCATAACTCCTGCATCTTCCTTCCTGTCCAAGGAACTAAGGAATATTTTGTACTTTACAGGTAGTTTATCTTTGGTTCAAATATTTCCCACCAAAGTTGTGTAGAAAAATCCATGAAAATCAGGAAATCTGACTCTTTATAAGGAGTACTAGAAGAAATGTGAGCCTGTTCATACTGAACATATGATCACATGCATAAATGAGCAAGCTAAAAACTACAGTATATATTCTTCCTCTTCTAGAATTTGCTTACAATTCCTTTTGGAATATCTGTAGCAACAAGATCTAAAAAAAATTCAGACAGTAGAGTGACTTTCCAAAAAAGTATGTCCACATCACTACACATGACTAAAACTTTCAGTTTTCTATACTATTTATGGATACATTTGTTTGTAAATCTTTTAAAATGTTCTTTCCACTTCTTGAGATTTACTTACACCAATTCGTACTTCTGTGGAACAAAGCTGACATCTCCAGATGGCAAATATAAACACCAAAAGATGGACTGCCACTCAAAGACACATGGGAAACATTTGCCAAAGCTAAATACAGTCTTAGAAGAATTTCAATATTAATGTGAAAGTTGTTCTGAATATGCCATTAATAGTGGTGCAACAGATCCAGCTGACACACTGGAGGTGATGAGCTGCACTCAAGTACTTTGCTACTCACAAAATGGCACTTATTTTGGGATTGCTCCATACTTAGGAAATCATACAGTAAATCAAAGTTACAAATTACACAAACTGTGCTATAAAAAGCAGCACACGCTAAATGACATACAAGAAACATGCACATGTGCATGGTGAAGGAAGAGTGTATGGGAGTCAGCCTTTTTGCTGAATAAATATTTGAGAGTTTTACAGTTCTTCAGCATTTCTTTTTATATAATCAGATAACTGCAACTACAAATTCAACTTGAGGACTGATATTTTTACATCACAATGGTTTCATTGTTGCTGCAAAGAGCAATATATATACAATAAATCAGTTTAGAGAGAACATACTTTCCATCATACTTGGCTTTACCTTATTATCAGAATGATAAACTATGTGCATGAAGTTCATCATATTTTTTTTTCTTTTTACCAGCAGTATTATCCTCCTTTACATATTGGAAGGGGCAGAAGGGGATCTGCTAAAATGTATTACACATTTTGTCTCAACTGTAGAGAGAGAAGGCATTCATTGTGAGCTGGGCAATTCAAGCAGCTAAGAATGAGAGAAAAAGTTCACTCAAAATAGTATACAACTAATCTGAACTTTGCTACACTCTCCAAGGAGAAAATACATTATAAGTAAAATATTTTACAAAGTTTTCTCAGACAGAGAAGTCCAAAAGCCTCACTCATCCCTTACACCAGCTGCAACAGAAACAACTCTTTATGATGACTGGTCCTTGCCTCTGACACCAGTTCTGCCAGTCATATAGTTGCATAAGAATCACATTTCTTTTGGAGACTCAACCACTTGCAAACTCCCAGTGGAACATTGAGACTGCCTGTGCAGACCACACCTTCAGGGGCTTTGGTCCAAATCTAAATAAAGGCACTCTTAAGGTGGGGTTTTTTCCCAGCATAATCTATGGTTTACTGGCAGCATGGAAGAAATTGGTTTTCTGTTTATTTATTCCTAAATCATTGCAAAAAGCAATGGATTTTGAAGGTCTGCAACATAAACTGAGCAGATTTTCATGGCTTCATTCTGTTAAGGAGATCTGTGGCACCAGTAAGCCTCAGTAACTGTACTGCAGCTGTACCAGTGTTCCCTCTGCAATGCCTGTCTACTCTACAAGATCAAATGATGTCCAACCACGGTGTCAGATACAAGCCCACGATGCCAGGCCATAATTGCTATATCTTATTTTGTTCCCCCAGTAGATCATTTTCCGTGGAGAAAACTAAATTCACTACTGTAGCTGCCACACAGAGAATTTACTTTAATAAAAAACCACAGAGGTATTGCAGGTCCTGATGTGTTCAAGGAACATGATCCACTGAGATCCCTCCAATTGTAGTTTTATGAGGCACTGGCTCCTGCAACCATGTTGGTTAAAGTTCCTGCCCTATGACCTCCATTTACTCACTCCTGGTGTTACACCACAGCTCATCACCCCTGCTGTTGCATCACAAGTTATGTACCTTGAGCCACAGCCCAATTTACAGTCTAGTGCTATGGAGGATGATTTCACAGACCCGCCTGAGAAGGCTGTGAACTTCAGCATGATGGTGGGAGCAATCAGCTGGGCCTGGACCAGGACAGGCACTGCTTCAAAGAGCTGGACTGCCAAAGTCAGTGTATTGGGCAAACCTCACCGAAGGTTTATGATTCAGTTAAGCCAAACCTACAGCTGAAAGAAAAAGTCCCGCTCCCACCCCCACTCCTGCCTGCCATCCATGCTTTCTACAAGTTCTTTCCTAGGGATGTACATCAAATCATAAATAATCCAGTGCAGAAAGCTAAATGGATATAAAACTCACTGCTTTTTTGCAGGCCTAGTTTTCTGATGTCTGAATCCTCTGATCTGACTGCCTGTGGCTCCAAGGAGCACTAGGAACAGCACAAGGATGTGTTAGAAACACAGGAAGGGGAGCTTTCAAAGGCCACTTGGTTGCAACCTGGCTTAGTCAGGTTTGATCATTATCAAAAGGCAACTCCACGAAGAGGTGCCATCCAGGCTACCCACGAGTTACACAAGTCATCTTACCACACCCCCGTGAAAGCTGGGATACCTCTGCACAGGAAACATTCGTGCAGTCACTCCCTTCTGCTTGTCATTTTCAAGGGGTTTCTTATTGAGCAATGCAACTGACTTCCTCTTTTGGTATCTTAGAGGAGCTTTTCTTTTGGGATTTTGGGACTACACCATTATTTTAGAATTATTTTATTAAGGAAGAGGAATTTAGATTCACATTGTCTTCAAAAAATTTCTTCAGGTTAAAATCCTACCTACTTCAGTTGCAGAAGCTTCAATGAGAATAGCACCAAGAGTGAATGTTGGCAGCAGTGATAATAAGTGCATATGGAAATTGCAGGAAAACTTTAATAATCATCATTAACATTTTATTTTCTGCAGTGCAATTCCTACTCTGATGTACAACAGTTTGCTGTAGTAGACTGCAATGCCCAGTGCTGATGAGAATCTGCGTAAATATGAAGAGTAGGAAAGCCATGAGGAAGAAAGTAATCACAAAGCTGGAACTGCCACGGGAGTTTTTCCTTTTGGTGTTTTGGTTTTTTTTGTTTGCTTGTTTGTTTTCCTGCTGTGTGGGTGTCTTGCAGGTCAGGTATGATTTTGAAGTAAAAGAAAGGTAGTCTCAAATATATAGACAGATGATACCTAGTGTTGTAGTTTGGGATTCTTATGTAAATTCTCTCCCCTGCCACTAACTGCCCATGCTAGGAGTTAACAAAAAGAGTCGTTAACTGCTGATTTCTTGGGTGGGGGCAGGTTGTCTCTTTTGTTTTTGGGGACTACACACGGCTGAGGGGAAGGGGGGTTGGGAGGCGGGGGGGAGTCAGTTGCCTTCCGGCCGGGACGGCTGCTGGCTGGGGGTTTTCGGCTGCCTGCCCGGACTCCTGCCCGGGACGGTGCCTCACTCCTCCTCGCTTCTGCCTGCCACTGGCCTGCTCGTGGGGGACGGCTCCTCGCTTCTGTCTGCTGGCCTGCCTGCTTCCCTGCCGGGGCTGCTCCTCGCTGTTAGTTTCTACTGGCTGCTGGACTGCGCCTCGCCGCTGGCTTCTGCTTGCCTGCCCGGACTGCGCCTCACTGCTGACTGCAGGCTGCCCCGGACTGTAACACTGATACTGCCATAAGTATAACCTTTTTGTTTGGGTGGTTGTTTGTTTGGTTGTTTTTTTTTTTCCCTTGTTGGGGAAGCGGTTTGCTCTGGTCTGTTTACATAAATATACATATATATATATATATATACACATAGCAGTTAAGAACAGTTATCCTTCTTGTATTAAAGTTCCTCTTCTAAATTTGATAAAGAGTGGCGTGATTATTGTGGAGGAGGCCCCCTCCCCAGCTTGTGGGTAAACATTTTTGGTTTTTTTCTCCTCAAACCAAGACACCTAGTTTCCCTGGTTCCTAGCTGTGTTGCTCATTTATAAGTTTGTGTCTTCATAAACTATACTGCAGCTTCTGGTTTTAGCACTGTTTTGCCCAATTTACTATCTTATTCAATTGAATGTTAAATGAGGGTGGTAAAACCCACCAGGCAACAACGAATTTTGGTAAATATGGTCAAGAGTTTTCCTTTTGGAGCTTGACATTCAGTAAGAAACACAAACTTGAAGTAGGGACCATTTGAAAATGGATAATGTAGATAAATTTGTGAAAACAGTAAAGGAGGGAACTTCTGGAATATATGCACTCATAATGCCAATGGTATATAATCTAAGTGATGACTTCCTAGCTGAGGATGGTGACCTAATGTCACTGTGTATTTTATAAGAAAGTTATAATGAAAGTTAATAATACTAAGTTCTTTATAAAATGGTTCATTAACTGAAAAGATGTGTCTCTTCCTTGGACAAATTGCCTCAGAAATGTTGGCCTTTGGGGTCCTGTCTTCATTGCTAAAATAGAATTGTGCCATCAGACCTACTTTATACAGTTTAAAATCAATTTTGCAATCAAAGATTCTGTTTATAAGCTCTTTGGGCTCAATTTCACTGCAGCAATAGCCTGAGTTGTAACTTATTCCAGCTAAAACTGGAATCCTTGCTGCACAAAAAGTATGAAGCCCAAGCTTGTCATTGCTTTTGATTCAAGGCAGTGAGTTTAACAGGAAGACAGGGGTTGATTTTGAAGTGTCTCTCTTGTCAGATACTCTGCACTATGAGCACATTTTTGCACCATTTGAAGGATGTTAGTCTTCCAATGCCTTGTCATTCCTCCTTCTTTATTGCCAGAGGACTCCTGCTCATGCTTTCGATGGAATGAATAGCACAACCCAAGACACAATGATAGTTGTGTTGTAGCAGCCAGTATGGGGAAGAGGAAACGCAAAATGAGTGGAACAGTTACTGCTATTTGGCTTTAAAGTGTTGAAAAAGTTTCTTCATAATTGGTGGGAATTTTGGTTTGCTGCTCTTAGTTTAAATGATGCTATACAGAAGGGAGAGGGTGGAATTATTCCAAGACGTTACATGTTTTCAAATGGAGGAGAGCACATTTATTGATAGCAATGCTGGGAGTCCGATAAGAACAATTCAGATCATGCAAAAAGCAGTGGCTTTCCTAAGCCTCATCCCCATGGGTCTCCTTTCAACCCAGGCACAGCCCTCCAATCCCAAGTGGGAAGGCAATGCTCTCACTGAGATGGGTAAAAGAGCTTCTCCCCACCACTTCTCCACTGCCTGATTTTCTCGCTTAGCCTGCTCCTCTGCAGCTACAGAACTGCCACAAAAACAACTCTTGCCAAAAAGGAAACTTTAAATTTGACTTATCTGCCTGCTTCTGAGTCTGCTCAGAACTACGGGATATGGTTCTTCAGGTACATAAACAGCAAGCAGAAACAGAAGGAAAATACTGTCCCACCGATAAACAGGAGAGGCGAATGCCAATACAGAGGTTCTCAATGCTTCCTTCACCTCTTTCTGCTCCAGCACTGCCAGGCCGCTGGCCTTGGGAACAAAAATCCAGGCTGATCCAAACAAAAGGGCATAAAACAGAGATCAGGAAGTCATTATGCCACTCTGCTCAGCACTGTCAGGCTACACCTGAAATACTGTTTTCAGTTTTGGTCCCCACTATGAAAACAAGATGTGTACAGGCTGGAGAGGGTCCAAAGAAGAGCCACAAAGATGACAAAGTACTGGGAAGCCTGTCACTGGAGGAAAGGCTGAGAGAACTTGAGAAAGGAATGTTTTGGGGAAACCTTGCCGCCATGTTCCACTATTTAAAGAGTGGCTACAGAGAAGATGGAGACTCCCTTTTTACAAGGAGTCACATGGTAAAGGCAAAGATAATGGGTACAAGTTACTCCTGGGGAGGTCCTGACTGCTCACAAAAGGAGACGTTTTCACAATGATAACAATCAGCCATTGGAATGATCACCCCAGGGAAGCGGTGGTTTCCTCAACGCTGGACACTTATGAGACTCAGCTGCCAGGGTGCTGGGCCATCTTGTCTAGACCGTGCTTTTGCCAAGGAAGGTTGGATGAGATGATCCTTGAGGTCAGTCCTTTCCAATCTGTATTCTATGATTCTGTAATTTAAAATCATGGCCAGTTTATGTGGGTGCCTTTGGCTGTGAATTGTGGTGCTTCAACAGGACCCTGGAGAGAGGAAAATGGAATGAGGCAGGAACACTCTCCATGCCTCTTACTGTAAGCCAGAGATTTTATTTATACAAAAGTCTTGAGAGTCCTACATCAGAAGGAGGTAAGTGACATGACCTGTGATACTTGCTCTAACTTATGAATAATAACACTGCAGGATATAATGAAATCTATTATGTTGAGCATTATATGCTGAAAGGTTTGCAGCATAAGGGGCTGCTTTTCATTATCTACTGAGGGTGAATTTAGCTCTAAACAAAATATACAGGAAAACACAATTGCTAATGTGATGGGAATTATTACTGTGTAATAATTTATGGATCTTGTTTGTTGACTTTGCTGTTGGGAAATTCACTGTCTTAATATATTGGCTTGATTTAATAAGGGAAAATCAGTGTGACCTCATAGATGTCTGGAAGATAAAATAAGCAGATACAAAAACAAAAAAACCCCCAAACGTTCAAAATAAACTACTACTTTACACTCTGACCAGCAAATCAAGGGAGACGATTCTGCTGCTCTATTCTGCACTCATGAAACCCCACCTGGAGTACCACATCCAGCTCTGGGGCCCCAAACACAAGAGATATGTAGACCTGTGCAGTGAGTCCAGAGGTGGGTCACAAAGGTGACTGGAGGGCTGGAGCAGCTCTCCTGTGAACAGAGGCTGAGAAAGTTGCCTTCCAGTACCCAAAGAGGGCCTACAAAGGCTGGAGAGGGACTTTTGTCATGGGTATGTAGTGACAGGACAAGGAGGAATGGCTTCAGACTGAAAGAGGGCAGGTTTAGATTGGATCCTAGTATGAAATTCTTTACTGTGAAGGTGGTGAGACAGAGGCACAGGTTGCCCATGCCCCATCCCTGGAAGTGTTCAAGGCCAGGTTGGATGGGGCTTTGAGCAAACTGGTCCAGTGAAAGGTATCCCTGCTTGTGCTGGGGAGTGGTACCTGGATGATCTTTAAGGTCTCTTCCAACCCAAATCATCACATGAATTTATGAAATGTGTTTGGGTATTTAGAAGTTAATGGGAAAAAAAGAAATAGGACTGTAAGAAGGTCAAAAAGACTATTTTAGGTTAAAAGGGAAGTGGCATGTGCAATGTCATCAGGCTGTCATGACAGCAGTTTTTTAAAAGAGAAAAAGGAAAGTTGTGAAGTTAAGCGGGAAAAGATGAGATGAGTAATATTGCAAAAAAAAAAAAAGCTATGGTCAGAGAGTAGAAAGAAAGGTTACCATATCTATAACCACAGCAGCTGCCCTGAGCTGTTTCTCACCTGCAGGTTGATTGTGCTTCTGTGAGGAGCAAATCCAGGGCCTAAATTGCACAAACACAACAGTTCAGATTTGAAGCAAGACGGGGTTGTCAGATCTCAAGTGGTGCCTGGTTTTCATTTTTCTTTTTAAGTAACAGTCATCTTATTACAAAGCCTTAATGTCAAAAGTATGCTTGAAGGAGGAATTTCAATGAAGAAAGCTGGCAGTCCTGCCCAGGTTCCATTGATTCAGTGGAATTGGCTCCAGTCCTTATGGGACAAGTGCTTCCTTAGTTTTAGATAAATCTACTTCAAACACAATTAGACAGGAGGTGCTTTGTTTTTTCTTTGCTTTTTTTTCTTTTTTGCCCTACATGCTGAGTGAGACACATTACTTGTAATCATTATTTATTAGTTTATTGATCGTGACTTTTCAGTATTCACTGTAGATAGGCTTGTTTTAACAGAACTGTCAAGAGATGTGTCTGGTTAACAAACAATTACCAGCTGAAGGTATAACAACAAGCACAGGGATTTTGTCAGAACATACTGAAATGTGCAGGGAATTTTGACAAAAGGTAAAAGGGATTTTTTCTTGAATCTGTTTTTTCAAGAGATGTTACTGAAGTCTATTTAATGGCATTTTAGGGGTGGTTCAATATTTTGTTTTAATCTCTGCTTCCTATATTTTCATATTTGAAAAGACCAGACAAATAGAAATTATTCACAGGAATTGCATATATGGAAAATCTATAAGAGCCCACACGATGGATTATACTGACCCATTGCTTATAATATAAGGTTACCATTAAAATGTATTCCAGTTATTAGGAAAGCTGGAAGTGAGTCAATTATTTGAATAAACAAAGAACTGGTTACCCCACAGTTTAGTGCATCCCTGAGACATCTGTAGGCTCCTTTCCCACGCCTGCTGTCTCATTCCTAAACTAGCAGAGGCTGTTGTGCAAGGCAGCCTGGCAGTTCCTTATGAGCAGGTAGCTCAATGCACTCCTCAGAAGCAACCCCTGCACACTGTCCCCCGCTGCACATCTGGGGCAGGCACAGGGTATTGACTGCATCTTTTGTGTATCAGAGGAGGGAGAAGAGGTTTGGCAGATTAGGGAAAGAGGAGGATTGGCTTATTAGGCCAAAGGAATGTTCCTGTGGTCCGTCCAAAGGGGCCACATTCTGATTGCACGGATGAGCTGGAATACAGTACTTTGGTGTGTCAGACATTGGCAGAAGGTGAGAGGGCAGAAGAGGGTGCCAGCCTTTAGCTTTGCCCAAAAGACTGGAGAGGATTTTTTGTGCCTGAAAGATGCAAGAAACAGCGACAACTTCAGCAGAAAAAAGTAGCTCAGCCTCACAACTGACATTGAGGCTGATGATGTAGCCTTGCTAGGAAGCAGCATCCATATATGCAAATTCTTAGGTAATTTACTGGGGTTAAATAAGACATAAAAGATACAAATCCTAAACATCCATTGGGACAAAGTATACATATTGGAATTTCTTAAGAATGAAAGTCTATATTTTTTAAAACAACTAATGTTTCCTGTTTCCATTAAGGTCTCAGACTGGGTATCCAAAACTACATAAGGCTGTTGGCCAACAGGTTTATATTTACCCTGGGAGTTAAGGAAAGATTCATGACACCGGTACTTATTAATTCTCTTGTTTTAACGTGTTTGGCTTTTGCAAGTTATGACACAGTAAATACATTTGTGTCACTTAGCAACCTCAGCTGTTTCTAAAGGAATGTCTTTTGTTCTTGGAAGTCTGTTATAAATGCAGATTACAAAACAATTATTGGGGAATCTAAACTTGTCTTATTTGGATGGTGTTTTGGCCTTTCTCCATCCTGCAGTTGAACTGTGTACAGGAAATTAATTTACTTTGCACAAGCATTCTTCATTGACACTATTGTTATGAAAAGAAGCTCTGCATATTTAACAAATGTTACAGAAGTTTCTGAAGAAATTAAGACATGAGAAATGCCTGGAGAAAGAAAGGACTGGAAAGGACTTCCTAGTCCCTGGGTTCACGCAGTGAAAAGCTGTCTTTCTGTTTTGTAAACAACACTATAAATACTTTACCATTGTGATGCAACACTGCCTAGTCTGTCATGAATTTATCAACCTGATTTGATATACACAATGCTAAAGTCTGAGATCACAGATTACACAATTCCAGCATAAGGGTTTGAAATGTAAGCACCTGCACAAATTAAATATTATTTATAATTTGTACACTGATTGGCTTATAGGGTTTCCATAACAGACTAGAACACGTGAATGATTCTGAACACATACATGTAGTGGAAAGACTGAGATTACACTGGATTGCAGACTTCCAAGGATTTAAGGGTTTTCTGTCTTTGTCCTCATTGGGTTTAAACCTCAGAATTCACATCCACATTATCAGGATCAGTACAAAAGACAAGAGATATAAATTGACCTTTATATTCTGAAATAAAATTGTATTCTCAGGAAACACTAAGAAATTATGTTAAAATGTTATAAATGGCCACATAATTAATACAATTAGTACTTGTTTATGAAACTCAGATTTTATCCTCTCCTAGAGATATCTGAAGGACAAGTATGACTAAAAATATCTTAAAGACTGTTTTCTAAATGTCTGAATGGAAAAAGTAAGAGTGTGAATGAACAATAATCATACAAAGGAACCAACTACTGTTTGCAACTGTTATGTCGTGCTAATAAAATGACTTAGACAACAAGTTGCCATGAGAATTTTGGCAATCCCAAAACTGAAATAGACAATGCTCAGAAACTTATTTGGAAAACCAAAAAAAAGAATAGCAGCAATGCACATCATCAAATTTCTGATGAGGAAAATGTTGTCAGTGGTAAGAAAAACCTTGTCAACACTTTTGTAATTATTTTCCTACTTTTATTTTTAAAAGAACCTGCCCCTATCCTCAATGTTTTGGGCTTTGGGGTTTTTTTTTTGCCCGTGAGGGAGGTTTGGGGAGGGGGTTTGGCTGGTTTTTTTAAATTGTAGTTACTGTGGTAATCTGCAGAGTTCATTACCAGGAGTAGAACCCCAGGTATGATAACCGAGCTCGGATTGTCCTGATCTAAATGAGAATACCTTGCTGCAGCTAATTCAGGACTTGGCCAAGTGACCTGATGATTACAACTGAAGAAGCCTCAGCTTCTTCAGAACTGACCTAGCAGCCAGCCCTGTCACTCATGAACTCTGCATCAGGGCACCTACGAAAGCCACTTTGTTGCAAAAGCCACTGATACAGTTGTCATTTCTACAGAGAGGCACTGGCAATCAGCTACCAGCTCATAAACTGCTCTAGTAATTTCTGCCCGGAACATCCAATGGCGGCTACAGACAATTTAGATGTGCCCTTGGCATGGCTTGGCGTTTAATCACAGAAAGGTCTCTGAGTGCTGACACGCAGAGATCCACTCCACAGATGTGATTATGATGTAAATTCATACTGAGCCCTTTTTGATGCAATTTTACCACATAAACAGTTCTTCGAGGGAGAACTCCAGAATCTGACATAGGATATACTGTCTTTCCAGCATTTCAGCTTTTCTCTTGTCTTATTGTGAAGATAGACTACTGAAGTAGTGGCTGCGAGGAGAATAGAATCTGAAACAACCCTTCTCCTGAAGATCCACGAATCTACAATACTTACCTTGCTGAGGTGGTAAATCTATTAATCCTGATCAGCAGCGTGCAGCGTAAACATTTTCAGTGTGTTTAGTCCTAATATCCTCAGCAGATACTCAGTCGATTGTAAATCAGTCATCACTAAAGTTTGCATTTAAAAAGATCTGAGGACATCAGGATTCTAATGACTGTGCTCTGAGCTCCCTATCTGTAGCACTGATGTGCTCTATCCTGCCAGCTTTTCCCAGCGCTGCTGCTGGTTAGGGATGCAATGGAGCACGATTTGCGATTATCATTGCTGGGCTCATGAAAGCCCCAGGTGTAGATGTAATCACAAGCGGCACTGAGCTTTTGCTGGTAGAGCTTATTTTGCTTTTGTGGGAGAAGAAAAGCCTGGAATAAGCTGTACTGGTTTATTGCAGTTTTGCTTGTATAGAATGACAGATTACCTACTCAGAAGTGATCTGAATACAGATCTCCCTTGGAGTTGAAGTAGATCCATCCACTGCAGCTATGTAGGCCTGCTTTTATTTCACTTGAATAGGTACTGCATAATTAAGGAATAAAAGTGTTTTCTTTAAAATATTTTTGCTGTGGGGCAACAAAGTTTTACTTGTTCGTCATCTGTAGAACAACGCCATCTGAGTTTTAAGTGTCGGTAACCAAGAAGGTGCTACAAACAAGAAAGTATCTGTACTTTAAATATACGTATGAATAAATAATATGCAAGTAAGTAGCATGCTGTATGTCTAGCTCACGTAAATCCAGACTGGAGATGTAATAATGGACTTGGATACCTAGGCTGGTGCAACCAGTAACATGTTCAGCTGACAGGCACGTTCATGAACACGTGCAAATATGCACAGGGTCTCTTGCTGTGTACAGCAAGTGAAAGTAGCTCAGGAGAACACGGACAAACCGACCAAAGGACATTCCCTCACCTTTGCCAACTGCTTACTGATTAATCAAAAGCACGGTGCTGCTGGCAGTTTCGTGTATGAACAACTCACACTTCACTAGGTGTTCCCAGCGCAGCCGACCGCATGTCCCGTCATGTGAATGAGCGCGCTCTGGACTGTGCCCCCAGAGTTCCGACACCCAGAAAACGTTATTTAAGGCTCATCATAGAAACTTCAGCACCTGCTTAAAGGATATGGTGGCAGAATCAAGGAAAGGAAAGGGACCGGGACAGGCACGACAGAGCCTTGGTGCAGGTGATACGAGCTGGTAGAAATCCCGACAGAACGCCCGCACAGAGCTGCCTCACGTCTGCTAATTCTAATGATGAAAAATAAGACTCCAGAGGCATTCCTATACCAAGGAATTAAACGCCAAACCAAGGCGCTGCCGGGTGTGGGGACACGGCGGGCATACTAAGCAGGGCCAACGTGACCGCCGGGAGCGAACCAAGCGGCCAGAGCCGGGCGGTGCGGCGCGAACGTGCCGCGGTCCCAACGCGGGATCCTGCGGGAGACCGCAAAGGGCAGCGGGATGGCAGGAGACGCCGGTGAGAAGGGAAGGGCCGGCTCCCGCTCCCAGGCGCGCGGCGCTGCGGGAGACCACGCGCGCGCAACCGCCGGGCGCTCGCAGGGGCACCGGCGCCCCACGGGCCGTTAACGGCAGGAGCGGCAGCGGGAGCGGAGCCGGCACGGGGCGGGCGGGCACAGTGCGGACTTCGTGTGGGCACCGCGCAGGCACGCGCCGTCGCTCGCCCCGCGACGATAGAGCATTGCGGGACCCCGCGCCGCGCCGCCGCCCCGCCCCCTCCTGCCAATCAGCGCGGCCCCGCCCCTGAGACCCGAGGTGCGGGGTTTGAAAGAGGACCGGTCCACGCGGCGCGCAGACGGGGGGGAGGGGGCCGGGAAAGAGAGCGGCGTGTCCAGCGTTTGCGGGGC
>VWZD01013508.1:707624-767912 GCA_013396695.1 Sakesphorus luctuosus | reverse complement strand
GGCTCCGCCACGATGTAAGTGTGTCCTGGCGGCGGCGCCCCCCGGGCCGGGGCGGGGAGGGTTCCCCGAGCCCCCCCGCCTCAAGGTCACCCGCGGTGCCGACCCCGCCGAGCCCCGCCGCTCGCCCACCGGCGGAGGCCGCGCACGCCGCCGGCCCCGAGCTGTTGTTGTGCCCCCCCTCTCTCCCTCCTTTGCCTTCCCTGGGAGCTCCTCCTCCTCCTCCCTCCCCGGGGCAGCCCGGCCAGGGCCGCGGACCCCCCCGCCGCCGGTCCCGCTGCCGCGGAGCTGCTCCGTCTCCCAGGAGCCATTTGCAATAATCCTCGCTGACCCCGGCGCGAGGTGTTTCCTTTCTCCTCTCGCGCTCGTTTGTTTGTGTTTTTTTTTGTTGGGGGTTTATTGTTATTTTAACGTTCATTGTTATTATTTCTCGTTGTGACTGTATGAAACAGTTTTTAAAAAATGTGAATATCAAAGCTGAAAGGCAGCTGGACTTAACAAATGCGTCAATGGAGCCTGAGACGCATTGTTCACATGAGGTAGCCGAAACAAGTTTTTTCTACCAAAAAGAAAAGCCCTAAATCCACCCTTCCCCGACAAACTCAATGGCTCAAGTACAAGATGCAGCTGTTGATTTTAAAAATGTGCACTTCGTACCGGAGCGTTTGAAATGTGTTCTGATTTACAGGACTTACTGTCTTAATTAACCTGTCTGTATTGAATAAACGTGGTCTTGTTTTTATTTTTGGGTCTGTGTCTCATTGTTAAGGTGAACTGAATCCTGGTTCGCGAGAACAAAACTGTGTGGATGATGCTCCGGTAGGCACGTTCCCCCTTGATCTTCGTTCAGTTGTATAGATCTCCATTTTGCAGGAAAAAAAAAATTCCCACAACAATCTGCATAGTCTGATGCAGTGGGACACTGGTTATTAATGCACGGAGATGCAACTGAGCCCCTTTGTTTGCCAGCAGCGTTCATTTGTAAGCCGTGAGACGCCCCTTCGAGCAGCCAGGAATGTGGCTGTTGGAATTTATAAGTCAAATCATTCTGAAACCAGAATTAGGTATCCTGTGTTGGGGCAGGAGCAGAGCTTGTGTTGTTTGCTTGTGTTGGTTACTTCTTCGAGTTGTCTTTTGTTTTTTTTTTCTTTCTCTGAGTAGGGGGAGGGAAAGATGAGAGAGGAGAGGTCTAGGCAGCAATTAAAAAAGAATAAAAAAATTGTAAACCAGACTTTGATAATTTGATGCTGGTCCATTGTTAAGTTCCAATACCTGTTTTGAATAGCTTCTTTGGTAAAATCCTACCTTGGGTTTTTAGGAGTCCTTGAGCTTCAAGATCAGAACTGAACACATCAGACAGACTGGAGCATAACAATCTCCCAACCCCCACTCAATTTGAAGTAAAAGCTTCTCCTTTGAAGAAGGTAGCAATCCCACATGAAAGAAAATGGAAGATGTTTGCCTTTGTCCAAGAGAGCAATTTGAACAGCTACGTTTACTTCTGTGATTTGTTCTTTCATGAATACATTAAATCTCCAAAATATTTCACGTTTCTTTCTCTGCCGCAGCTCCTAATAGGAACTGATGCTAGAGGTTTTTATGATGTCTCACTGAATTCCCCATGCACTAGGACTAGTGTGCGATGTTATTATTAGCTTTATCTTGATTAATTTATAAGTAGAATGCAGTTTTTCCATATCAAAGCATGTAAAATGCAAAGGAAGTTCAATGCATTTCATAATCTTCTTAATTGCTAGCATCTGAAGTCCTTTTTCTCATAACTTGCACAGCTTTTGTGGCATTTTGCACAACTTGTAAAGGACTCAGTCTACTATTAAATCTTATCCTCTAATACAATAATGTAGTGGAAAGATTGTCCTTCAAATGAATTTTTATTTGAAAGTTTGTTGTTTCTTTTTTAATCCAGGAAAAAATGTTCCATAGAATATACTAAAAATATCTTAGCTTCAAATATAACCAACTAGCCACAACTAAAAAAACTACTTATTCTCATATTTGTCCTTTAGATGCTCAGGGAGGTAGGTATTTGGTGTGCTGAGGCTGAATTTGAACTGTGGGATGAGTAGTTTAATTACTAAAAGAGCTGGAGGAAATGAGCTAAAACCGGAGCCCAGCCGCTGGAGCCTGTTACACAACTCCCGTCTAAAGCGTATGTGTGGCGGTCAGCTGGAATTCTGAAAGCTGGCAAGTTTGACTTGAACTTTTTTGCCACTAATAATTATGCATGGATTTTGCATCCCCCTTCACTCCCCCCTCCCCACATCCCAGCCTCTGTATACTAATGAGAACAGCTAACTTTACAAGTGTCCTTTGTAGTCATTGAAAGCCTCGAGACATTCCTTTTAAGGATTTTACTAGAATAACACTTTTCAATAAAGTGGCAGTTGAAGTGAGGCATAGAAAAGATGCTAATAAATTTCACTGCGACTGGCTGGTTTTTAAGCTTCCTAAATTACTTCTAAAATAGCTTTTACTTTCTCCTTTGTGTGAGGCTGGTAGGTGTATATATGAAAAGGGTTATAGCAAGCTAAGTGTTATGTAGAATGTGATGATTTGGTAAAAGGAATTTTGGCACTTGTTTCAGATAACTTGCATAACTCACTGACACATCTTCATCATTTATAATGTGAACGTCCTAAGCTCATGCCACCGGCCTTTCTCATCACATCTTCCATATAAGTCTTTATATTCTTCAAAATAGAGCACATGTCATTTCTTCATCTGGGAATAATGGATCGAACATGGCTTATTTTAGTTTTGGAGGCCACGTTTTGTAAGATGTTGGACCAACTGAAATATTGCCAAAAGGTTTCCATTGATTCATTGCAAATTTTCTTTTTTTGCCCTGTGCTACGCTGTATGGGCATACAAACAGGAAGGAACTGTGACATAAGTCACCATCTACTTTGTTTCCCAAACAGGAGAAAAAGTGTTGAGCAGGAAAATAACAATTTTTTAAGCTTTAAATATCTATAATTCAGAGTGAGGGTTTTTTAGTACATTTAGTCTGTGCTGGTCCTCAGATACCAGTTGCTGGTTTCTTAGAAAAGCTGAAAGAAAATGCCAGTGTATTTGGCCTTCACAGTATGCTTTGGCTATTTTCATTTGTAACTGAAAATGTAGTTTACCTCAGCTTCAGATTTGGAATAAAATTATATTTTCATGATAGGCATTCAGCTAGATTTTAGTGGGGTTTTTTCCATCTTTTTGGTTTTGAAGAAAAAAAAATTGTTCAAAACACAAGATTTTGCAGTGGATCACATGAGCTGTAGAATCGAAATTAAATCATTTAGATGTTTGTAACAATTGACATTTCAGTGCATTGGGGATTATTTTAATTTTATCGATGGGGGCTATATTTTGAGAGTACACTTGATTTTAAATTTCGTAACAAATGTACTGAAGACTCACAGCCTCATCTCTCGATGCACCTCTCTGTGATGCAGAATTAGCATGGCAAAGGGCTGGCACAGCTTTTTCATTTGTAGTCTGTGTTGCTGCTTGGGTCCTCCTGAGTTTTCTCTATATAACTGGACAAGTGTTTTCCTGACTCTTTGCCCAAAACTCAGCTTCACATCATAGTTATATCTTGCTGTTTGTACTCCCATGTTCCCAGAGCTCTTAAAAGTAACTCAGTTTAGCCAGAAGTCTGGCAGGTAAAATGATTTTTGTGTGCTATTTCCCTTGTGTGTCCTGTCCCCCTTTTAGCTCACTAGTGTGTGTTGTACCAGCCCTAGAACATGTGTTGCTGTGGTACTTGGCATAATAAACATGATAGGAAATTAAGGACTCTGCCCTAAGTCCTTAAAATCAAGTTTTAAAGAAGTCTTTCAAGCAAATAGCAGGCACCTCATGGAAGATGTAAGGGAGAAGAAGGATGCACAACTCCATCATCGCTATCTCCATCTAAGAAACATTCCTCATTCCCTCCTAGTCTCTTGCCCAATGATTTTCCTTTCCTCATCCTGCATTCCCTGCCTTACCCAGGCCATTATTTTCAGCTTGTGGTTGTAGTCTTGTACATATGTTTTGTCCATGTGATGTTGCTCTTCCCAAATATTAAGTAGTTTTATTCTCTTCAGTTGCTTTTTGGTAGGTACTTTTGATGGACTTATTCACTTGACTTCAAATATTGCAGCTCAGTCACTTCTTGGTAGCCACGATCCGGATGACTTCTTATAAACCTTGTAGTGTGTTAGTTGGAGGGCAAGTGTCCTTCATCTTCAGTTTGTACAACATAGCGCAGAAATCAGGCTAAATCCTTGCTGCAATTAAATAAATAGATGAAGTTAAAAGAAATATCCCTTTTAATTTCTATCTTCTGTAAGGCTTTTTTGTTTTTTGAGGGTTTTTTTTTCAAAGTAGCTGGAAAACACCACCTCAATTGCTACAATGACTACATAAACGACATCAGCAAACTCATCTCCTGAGTCAACGAGTTTGATTCACTTTTTCTCTTCTGAAAATGATGCTCTATCTATGTGACTAACCTCAGCCACCTTTGTCAAAACTGCAGAACTGCCATTATGCAATTTCCTTGGCAAAAGGCAGCTGCTGGAAAAGAAGGAATTGGTGCCCATAGAGAGAGGAAGGCTGCAGTGTGCCCAAGCTGCATTAGTAAACACTGTAAACTCCACAACAGAGGAAGCTACAGGAAATCGGGCACCATAAATTCAGAGGCATGCGGCTGCTTTTGCAATATCCTGTATCTAAACTGTATTATTTCTGTTTCCCATTATATAATATGGTTGTGTCTGTTAGAGTAATACAGCCAGCTAAAGGTGCTCTTCATCACTGCAGGCACTAGAACATCAGCAATCAAAAAAAATTGTAAAAAACATCTTGTTGCTCTGTCCCCCTGGTAGTCACTGGCTTGGCAGGACTTCATTTGTGGATAGGTGCTAAAGAAAGGCTGTAAGCTCCTGAGCTCTGTGAAGGAGTTTAATACATTCAATTCCAACCCCAAATACATGTTTTATAGCAGCAACAATTGTGACGCTAGGAGTGGAGTTTTTGTGCTTGAAAGCCAAGTGGTAAGTTTGAGAATAAATAGACCTGCTTTCATTTTCCTCCCATGTAGGTGCTGTCAGTCTTCATCCGAGGAACTTTGCTGCTCCCTGGCAGGCTATGGGGCTTATGTCATCACTTCCCCCTCAGAAGGTGGTCTCTGAGTCCAGAGAGATTGTAGCCTTCCACCTCAATGGAATCACTTTCAGGAGCAGTGCTAACTTGAGAAATACATTTTTCATTTGGTGGGATGGGATGAAACAGCACCAAGATGAAAATTTTTTAATTAGAGGAAATGGATCCTGGCTGGCTTAATAATAAATATTTACTGCTCTAAGCATTTTACCACAGGAGGTTGGGGCTTATTCTACCTGCATCACAAAAATTGTCCTAGTTTCAAGGCTTTAATCTAAGGAAGCATGGACTCAAATTGAAGATTTGGGTTATTAGTGTCCTTAAATCCACAGTGCAATGCCTTTTCATTTGTACAAAACTTGTAGTTTTCCACAGGAAGCCACACAGTGCTGAAGCAGGTGACTGAATGCATGTATGTACATCCCCGGTTTCTCCTGAAAGATGGAAAATAAGGGGGACATGTAATCCTCTCCTATTGTCAGCAGGCAGCATTGTCAGTTGCTGTTCTGGCAACACCTGGCTGTCAGTCAGTGCACAGGTATGTGCCCCTTCTCCCCCACCAAGATGTGATAGCACATCTGTGCATTGTTTTGGAAGGTTAAAAAGCAGACATATTTTCCATCTTGTTGCTCTGCTCTTCTTGTTAGCTTTCAGCTCTGTCTTGAACTGTGACTGGATCCTGGGTCACAGGACACAGAAATCTTATTCTCATAAAAAAGGAGGAAGTCAGCCTGGAGTGTGGCAGAGTGGGAGAAGAATGGAAATAAGACATAAATTCCCACCTCTGCACCTGTATAGGTCTGTTCTCCTCCCCCCNTCTTTTTTGATCTTTTAAGAGAGGCTACAGATGTCAAGAATCTCTGGAAGTCGAACTGCCTCCCTCAGAAGGGATTTGAAAGTGATCCACAGCCCCATTTTTCGCTTTTCCCCTGGTTTTCCTGGAGACCCTTTCACAACACGTTTGTTTTGTGCTCATTGTGTTCTCTGATCTGCGGTGAAACAGAGATGCTTCGGGGCTAAAGAGCAAATGTGCTTATCCTGAGTGCTGTGCATGTGCACACACAAGCCTGGACCAGATGTGAGTTGCTGAAATAGTGCTTGTGCAGAGGGTCAGATGTGCCGGTATTTTATGGACACTGAGAATAAAAGATAGCCCTACACAAGGGACATGCACTATTAATTAGATTTAAAATTAAATTGTCAAGGAAAAAATAGTACATAGTAAATACTGTGGAAGAATATCATTGTGCTTTTTGTCTCATTGTAGAAGTTAAGGCAAATGTATCTTTGGAGCAATACCACATATGTCCCATGTGTGCATTGCCTTGATAGCTGCTCCTGAACACGTCTTATCTTAGTAAATGCAGATCAACCCTATCATAACTACCAAATTATTGTAAGTAATAGAATTTCAAATGAGTTTTGGTTCCCCTGCTTCTTCCAAAATGAAACAAAAATCCTTATTGTCAGGTATATATTCATGCTGAATGACTCTTTGAAGGATGCAGGAGTGACTTGAAGTTTGCAGCCAGGACAATACAGATTTGCCTTATCATTGCATTGACTTTAACTTATCTATTATTAAAAGTCTCAGTTGTTTTGGCTTCAGTATTTTAAAATATGGTTGCAATTTTTTTTTTCTTATTTGCAAGAGCGGAGATTTTTCTCGTATCTTCTAGAGTCACCAAAGTCTTCCTTCATGGTGAGGATGGAAAAAAAGAAAGAAAAGAAAAACATTTAATGGTTTCAGATTGTATATGCTTGGCAAAATTATATTACAAACTGATCTCCACCTTAAAGTAACAAACATGGACATGTAGAAGTTGAAATTGTGTTATCCAGGAGGGACTACTTTTAAGTCCATAAACTTTAGAAAGTTTTAAATTGGAGAGGGGAAGTTAACTTGAACAGTAAAACTAAATAGAAAGAACAATGATTTTCCATGGGCAATTTCAACATCCCAGGTAGTTCAGTCCAATTTATTTGAAGTCCTGTGACTCAGCAGATGAAATTATAGATTGACACCAAAGGTGATCTTTCATAAGTGATCTTTCATAGAATCATAGAATGCTTTGGGGAAGAATCACTTCCCAGATAATTAAATCTTTAAAACTCTAGGGACTGTTGTACTGGGTGAGACCTGAGCTCTAGGTAACTCAATATCTTGGATGCCACTCAACTGCTTCATATCAGCTGCTGCTGGTGGGAGAGCACCGGAAGTTCTTATCCCGATGTCTGGCAGTTTGGCTGTCTCTTGGTTACAAACCCTTCCATACTGTCATGTTTTTGAGGTTTAGTCATGGTTACAATTGATCTTGATAGCTGTGCAGATGGTATGGGTGTTCCATTGCTTTCCAAGACAGGAGAGCTGACCTGCTGTGGTCAGTTGGCCTTTGTTTGCTCAAATGCAAAGCTGCCTTCCATGGAGGGCAGGGGGCAGATGGTCAGTATGGTCAGGGGAGCAGGATTCCCTCTATGAGAAGCAGAGAGCATGGTCAGCCCATCAGATGTGCCTATCTTGACTTCTGTGTGTAATGCCGAGGGCTGACAGTCAAACAGCAGGAATGGATGCTGCCTGTGGAAGCTGCCTTCAGAGAGGGGTGTGTGATGGAAGTCAGGCTCTGTCAGAAGAGACTCCTCAGGAAACACTGGATCTGACCAAGAAGAGAAACAGAAGATGAGTAAGAGAAAAAACTCCACAGAGAGTTGAGATTTGAACCAGCACAAGGATAGGAGCAACTCTGGAGAAACCATGGTTTCAAACACTCTAGACCAAAGGACCTATGCTGAAACCTAAAAGAGTGAATAAGCCTCAATTCCCCTTACTAATTCCTAGAGAGGAAGGCTACTGAAGCTTTAAGAGCAGATTACGGAGCCCCATCATGAGAGGAAAGATTGTGAGAAACTGTACTAGAGAGCTGTAGGTAAAAACAAGCTTCCTTGATGAGAAAAAAACAGCAGCATGGCCAAGAAAATGAATTCAGGCTTGAGTGGCCATCCCTGACTATGTACAAAAGCGTGCTGAAATGTGGATGCTGACTGTGGGTAGCACTGACCAGCTCTTCCTTCTATGCTTGTATGCTCTTGGCCTGGGTCATGCTGGGGTTTTTTCTTTCCTGTCACTGATTGACTCCAGGATTGCAGGTTTGCAGGGCAGATGGCAGGACAGACGTAATTTTGAGGCTTGACCGTATTTATTTCTGCATCAGTACTTCTCAACACTGCAGCACTTTAAATTTGAATCTTCTGTCTAATGCTTCACATAGAAGCCTCAGCCTCTGTGGGGAACTGGGGGAAGTACAGCACTAACCAAGCCTGATTTCCATAGTTGTCGCTATAAAACAGAACCTGTGTGGTTATCCATTCCTTGGTTATTGCAAAGCTTGTGATTTTGAAAGCAGTGGAGCTGTAGTAGTTTCACCTTCCTCTTTAAGTTACCTTTTTCTTTGTTTAACTTAGTTGCTGCTGCTCTTTAACTTGTATCACAGTGAGCTGAATTAAGTACAAGTGGTATCTATTGTCTTGCTGCTCTTCTGACTGTATATTCAGAAATGATGACAAGACTTTTGTCAGTACCAAAGACTTCAGCACTTATGTTGTCACTTATGTCTCACAGTTGAAATTCATGGCCCTGGGTGCTCCTGTCATCAACAGCTTCCCTTGAATGACGGCTGTTACTCAGCTGTTAACACTCTCACTGTTTTTGGTGATGTTTCTGAGGAACAGAAAGGCTGATTATATAGTTTACCACATCCTTATGTCCTTCATATAAGGATAAACCTCTTCCCCATGTGGACAGTCAGACATTGGAACAGGTTGCTCAGAGGTTTCCGTCTCCATCCTTGATGAGTTTTATCAGACTTGATAAAACGCTGACTAACATGATTCACATCACAGCTGTCCCTGCTTTGGTTGGAATAGAGATCTCGTGAAAGATCCTTCTGTCCTGAATTATCCTATGATCCTACAAAGTTGGCACATCCACCTGCAGCAAAATATTCCTTGCTAATGCAGTGTATGGAGTTTACCCAGTGTTCCCTAAATCTCGACTAGGAATAAAGAATCCAGGCTATGTGGATGTGGTCCTTAGCAAGCATGTAATTTCAAGGCTCTTTCCTGCCATAGCTTCATTCACTCTGATTCCACTTGAGTACTACTCTCATTTAGGGTCCTATGATTGAGAAGAGCATTCTCCTCAGTTTCTTCTATGTCTAGATTCTGGTGTTTCCTGCCGAAATCTGTGAGGCCTCAAAAGCAATAACATCCTTTCCCCAGGCACCAGTTACTCATCTACAACACAGAGGACATCCACTGCTCGGCTGATACTACTACTGAGGCAGATACAGGCACTTTCTTCTCCAGCACTGAAAAAGGCAGACAAGAAGGACAGAAATGATGGAAGATGTCACCTTTGTGGTTCAGGCATTATTACTTTCCCCCATGGCTCACATCTGGATCATACCTTTGGACTCAGGAGAGGACAAACCAGATCAATGTTCATGTATGCTCACGTGAAAGGGTTATTCCTAGGAGGCAAATAAAAAAAACCTTTCCTGGATTTGAAGAACCCCATCCCCAGTGCTCTTTAGATTGTGTTCATAGTGGCAGCTCTATCTCAGCAAACCCAATGCCTTGGGACTTGACAGGAGCTGACAACACCCTCTGTATTAGAAAACAGTTTCCTTGTGAACCAGTGACTTCTCAGAAACTGTTCTAGGCCCATGACTGCATGGGAGTTTCAGATTACTGTGCCTGGACAACAAAACCCCTCCAATTTTGATTGTTAAAACTGAAAATTAAATATGATGTCAAGTTTTGGTTTACTACAAAATTAAATTCATATCCTTTGCTTCAGATAAGCCATAAACCTGAGACCACCTCTCAGACATGTCTATGTGCCCTGTACTCCTCTGCTCTCCAGTGTATACCCTCCTATTTTTCTTTTGGCAAGAGCATTAGGAAATATAGATGAGAGCCCACAGGTATGATCTTAAGAAGGCAGTGCCAGCCCAGACAGTTCAGCTGTCCAGATCTCCTGAAGCTCTCACTTTAATCTTCAGTATTGTGGCCAAGTTGTTCAGTCATTCTGAATGGAAGCTTCGTGAAACCTCACCTGGAATATTGGTTGGCTGGCTTCCACGTGGACAGCTTTTTCAGAGTCAAACCAAACTCCCACAAGGTCCAAATTATGTAAGATCAATTTTTAAGAAAAAAAAAAAGAGTGTGTGTGGAGTTCTCTATGGTGAGAGAACACAATGGTATTTCTTAGCAGAGGGGGACATTTGCATCAGATGCATGTACCCTCTCAGAGCAGAGTGTATATGGCCAACACTTCTCAAAGAACCGGTTCTGAGGAACTAACCATTCTTTCCTAATTAAATATCGAAAATGGGACATGATGGATGGTTTAATCAGTCCCCTTTACATAATTTACTCTGGGATAGGAGACTATTTACACAGGTTTTTTTTCAAATGTGTCTCAGCACAAGGGCTTTTCTTGATCCTTAGTTCATCTCTCTTTTATCTGAAATGCCATTATTCCCCCGTAGCTCTCTGTGGGAGGTGTGACCAGCACCTCATATGGCAGCGCAAGAAGGGGCACTGCTGCCTGCTATGAACCACCTCTCCCTTGTCTCCATCCCTGCTTTTCAGAAACTAGAAGAGCTTGTTTGGTTTTCAAACAAAACTCCTATAATGTCCTGTTATCCTATCTAGCTGCCCTATTATCCTACCTAGCTGCAATGCACTGCTTTTGATTTTTGCTTGGCTGGTTTGCATGTGTATGTACTGCACTTGGCATGCCAGGAGGCAAGCAGAGATAGGTCTATCTGGCTACGTGTTTGGCAAAAACAAACCAATCCTTTTATCACCAAATGAGATGTCATTATAGCCACCCTCTGGCCTTTCCCTCAGCAAAATGGGGCTAAAAAAAGAGGCAGGTCTCCAGCACATCCTATTAATGACAGAAAGCCAGTCCAAGTCAGCGGTGCAGAGGCCTTAACCATCCTTAAATTGGCGACACAGGGCGCGCTGCCGCTGTGGTGAGTCAGCACGGGTGGGACGAGCTGGTCGTGGTTAGCAGGCACTCCACGACTTGGCACCGTACCGGCTGTGTTATGTCATTGCTGGCGATGTATTAACACCTCGCCTAATCTGTCTGCTTTCTCAGGGGCTTATCCTTGCACCTCCCTCAAGTGTGAAGTGGAGAGAGAGCGCTTACAAACTCAGTCTTTGACTGCCGAGACTCGGGATCTGTGCCAGCAGCCCCTGTCAGCTTTGAGCCTCTGTTTTCCCGTGTCGTGGGGCTCTGACAGTGCACACGAATGCTTCCCATTAGATACTCACAGACACCAAAAATAGACGCTCCGTTACTGCAGCACGTTGGCTGATGGTAATGACAAGGCTCTGCTTACTAGTTCAGTAACATACTGGCAATCTGGCCACTTTGCATGCTTTATTTATCAGGTATTAATTGCAACTTCCATTTAGCACCCCCAGCCTAAATCACTGCATTGTCTGTTGCAACGGTCAGACATTTACTTATTTTTGTTTTTACTATTAGCATCAGAAAACTCAATTACAGGCAAGCAGGCATGCATACACAAACACACAGTAGTAGGTCTGTGCTGATGTTTTTAAAGATACACATCTGCTGATACTAAAAATAGGTCCTTGTCAGCAGCTTGGTAATTTTAGGCTCAATGAGAATTCATCCCCATGGTAACTGTACAGTTGTTGAATCATTTATTATTTGAGCTTCAAAATCACAACAGTGCCGGCAATTTTCATCCTCTGAAGATTTTTAAGGACCTTTTGCAGTGTTGCAATACTCCTTGCTCCACAACATCAATATTTATCAAGCAAACAGCTGTAGCCCTTGAACTGACTACCTGCTTCTCCTCGGACATACTGGGGCTGTAATACTTGATAGGAGGGTGGCAGTTTAAATAGGTTTCACTTTGGTGATAACAGCAGTCCTGCAACGTGGCTGTTCGGCCAGGGATGGTACATATGGAGCCCTGCGAACTCCCGATTGGCAAAACGAAATTTTAAAGCGTCAACCTAAGCCTTGGTCTTTGTCTTGAGAGCCAGAAAACAAGATATGTCAGGCCTCTCTGTTGCAAGAGGTTTAGTAGATAAGAGGCTGGTAGTTTTTAGCCTCATAGATAGATGCCATTGACCCCAATCTGGTGGGGGGACACACTGCCTGGCTTCATGGAGATAAAAGATGTTTGTACTTTCCCTCATTTTCAGATAATGCTCATCAGCCATCTTGTGCTAAAGCCAAGAGAAATCAGGCCATTTGGCTGGCAAAATGTAAGGTGAAACTCAGGTTCCCTGAGCCCAGGCACTGCTCAGACTCTGCACTCATGGAGTCTCCAGGGAGCAGGACCCGGGTAAGCTCTGCAGGATGGGGCAGGGAGACTGTAGGCACTGACAGGCTTGAAACAACAGAAATAACTCAGCAGAAGAAATGTTTCCAATAGCACACAAATTGCATTGAAATGGGGGCCTAAGACTGGTTTCAGGATGGACTAAATCACAGACAACAGCTTGCTCACCAGCTGCCCCCATGACTTTTGTTGCACCATTGCTGGCCATTAGATATACTGGAGTGCACAATACAGAGAGAGCTGTTACGTTTTAGGTAGAGTACATTCCAGTCCCTTTTAGTCTGACAAACTTTGATCTGAAAGACTGACCCAGAAACACAGATGCTCTTCCCAGGTGCCAGCATTTGTACAGTGATACACTTAACAGAGATGATTCCTTCTGGGTTAAGCATTAGAGCTATTATATACTGTTGTGGCTGATGATATGTTTTTAGATCAAATGCACTTTTGTTGTATGAGCTTTTAAGAAGCTCTTGGACAAGGTAATCTGCAAGGTGCTTTTAAATAGCCTTTCATCTTATTAGTTCAGTTGAGTTGAACACAACAAAATAAGGACGTGCCGGCGCCTTGTATGGCTGCTGTGCAGCTGCCTTCCACCTTAAGCAGCTTTCTGTAAATCTGTCAGAACCCAAAGCATGTTGTACATCACCCGTATGGGATTTGTCAGGTGATCCTGGTGTGCACTTCAGGGAGAGGCAGTGTCTGCCATTGAGGGAAGCCCAGTTTCCACTCCTGTGCAAGTGTATGATCACCACTTGCGTCACTTCAAGTTACCCACATGCCAAGAGAAAATACAGTGGTTTTCCCATGGGCAGGAGCAGGAGAAAGTGGCACATCCACAAACCAACCCTCAGGACTGAAGTTGTCTCCTGGACAAGTAGCAGCTCTTCCTTATTCTTTATTCAAGCATCTGTTAGCTAAGTCTGCTCATTTAATTAAACCAGAAATTTTCTTCCTTCCAGTTGGTTCAGCTGCTATACATTTATCCCAGAGCACATACAGAGACAGCTTTGGAAGACGCTGCCTTTTTGTATTTCCACCTACCATCTTTTGTCTTCTTGGGCTGGAAAGCACTTTCTGTGGCCATGGCCTCAGCTGGTGGAGGTGATGCCAGGTCTCACCATGCCACAGACACACATTTCAATAGCAGAGTTACTTGCCTGTAGCACCCAAAATGTTGGTCACAGTTCACAGGTTTTATAATGAGTTGGGAGGGGGAGAAAATCACCTGCACAATAGACTAGAAGCAGAATTTATTTTCAAATCTGTTGTGGTGAAGAGCTTAGTTCCTAGAAGTTTTTCCCAGTTGCCACACAGTGCTGGGTGGGTAGGTCAGCTCTGCCCCACGAACTGCTGCCTGTGGAGATGGGGTGGCTGTGCCAGAATCCCTCAGCTCTTCCCAAACTGTTCTCCTCAGTTTTTCGCACAAAGAGTGAAGATCTGAGCAATGACCTCAAATACACTGTTACTGCCCTGTGGTGTACAGGTAACGACAGTACCCAGTTTTGCACTGTCATTATTTATTTCTCTTTAGCTTGTTACACTTTCTTGCTCCTGCTTGGGGAGGGGGGGAGGAGGGGGGACAACATCCACAGTGATGTTGTGTAATGCCCCAGCAGCATTGCCAGCTAAGGGCCCCAACAGCTCATGAGCTCCCAGAGTGGGTGTAACCCATGGTACCTGCACAGCCATCCCCCAAGGTACCTGCACAGTCAGAAGCCTGTGCCAGGCACCAGAGAGGGTGTTACTGAACCTGCAGAGCAGCTGCAATTGGTGACCATGCATGGAAAGGAGACCCACGTTGCCTGAGGCTTGGCTGGTTGTGTTTGAAACTTTGGGTGCAGTCTCCTTGAACATGGATTGCTTTTTAACCTGAAGTAAGAGAGGAATGTCATTGCATCATACTATTTTTTGCAGTTGCTGTCTGAAAAAGAATCAAGTGTTAAAGCCCATCTATTAGTTCTGTCTTACTAGTTTTTCTCATCTGATTTTATTATCCATCTGAGATACCGGTTAGTAAAAATAGTTCATCTATGGTTTGTATCAGAGTAGTGAGAAGGGTCTTTTCACCAGGGGTGGCTCATGAACAGTGATGTACTCTACAAATATTGTCACTCTATCACTTTGTGCCTACTTTATAATAGCTTCACTCCATGTAATATCCCTTCCCACTCCACCTGCAAGCAGACTGCATGGGCTGAAACTTTTTAACAATTGGATTGCTTTGTTCTTCATTTGGCCTGTATCTTGCACCCAAAATTACACACTAGTCTCCTGAGAAATGCAGGTGAAGCACTGCTATGCCTTTTCATGTGGTAAGCACATGCCAGATGCTGCTGCTGCTGCTGGTGAAAGCTGAGACTTCTGGGGAGCTCACAGCACAGACACCTTCCTCTGAAACCTCTCGCTAGCACTGATGTAGGGGCTGAGACTGGAAGCCAAGCAGAGCCATGGGTGATCCTTTTTTACTGGCAGCCAGAGAAGCAGGTCAAGGGACAGACAGACAGCATAGACAGAGCCAGCAGCCTCTGGATTGCAATATCCCATGCAACTGCCCACTTGTATGGATGGACACAAGACATAGGGTTTGGTGTTAGAGATCTCAGAGCAAACACAAAATCTCATTCTGCTGCTGCTGCTTCTTCATACAGTGATGGATAGATTCTGCAGGCACCAACATGCAACAGCTCTAAAAAGCAAACCAGGCTTGCTGATTAATGTAGGCCATCTTTAATTTTCTCTGCACTCATTTCTGTACATTCTCATTTCATTCCTGTGCTGTATGGTGGGCTCTCACTGCTAAGTGCACTTAAATGTGACTGTGACCATGTGAGAGAGGACACCACCCCTCACTCCCCATCAGGGATCTGGCTGCAGCAGAGCTGGCACAGCCTCAGCCCCTGCCCAAACCCCTCAAACTCCAACTGTAATTCACAGAAAGACTTCAGCATTTCCAGGCTCCATTCATGTGGTGAGCCCAGGATTGTTCTTTTATCATCAGTCAGGCTCACAAATCACCTCAAGATTAGTCACTGATTGCTGGGGGAGGCAAGGCTTGTAGTCTTTGAGGTCCAAACAACTCCTGCATTTGATTTCTCCTCTGTGATTCAATAAGACTGCATGGGACAAGCTTCTGCCCCCCACTCACCCATCACAGGAAGCCTTGATTGAGTGTGGGGCAATTCAATGTGCTAGTGCTATCATCGGAATGAGAGCAGAACATCATGTCTCCAGCTGGCCTTCCCTAAATTTTGCCTGGGTGTTTTCAGGCTATTTCATTGCCAGGGGTCCTGTGATGGTCTAGTGACAGCCCAGCATTCCTGGTGGTGCTGCTTCAACTCCCTGCTCCTCTGTGGCTCTGCAATGGGGTTCCCTTGGGTGTGCAGCCACCACTGTTGATCCAACTCCAAACTGTGCTCAGCAATAGCAAACTATTACAGTAAAGATCTCTATTGTTTCTCTATGCCTGTGGGTGCACTTGGATCCTCAGGTCCCAGCGTGGTGTGTGGTGGTACAGGGCCAGATGCAAGCATAGCTGGCAAGGAGGAAGGGATTTTCAAATGGTATTGCTCTCATACCATGACATCATGGCCCCAGAGTATGAATGGGGGCATATCTTGTGGTAGAGGTGATATGTCTTATCAGATGAAGTGATAAAGTTGAAAAAAACCCCAAAGTTTGTGTATGGTATTTCCATGTTTGAGAATCTCATAGGCAGTCAGAGCCAGTCAGGGTATGATTTAGTTGAGTTCACGTGGGCTCCTTGCTTAGTTATGGCCATTCCATCAGTCCTCCCCCTTGAGCCCAGCCAGGCCATTTCTCACATCAGTAAATAAAGAAGCAGGAATGGTATTTAATAACTTTTCTCAGTACAGCCACAGTGCTTTTTCTGGTGTTTTCCAGCTTGATTCTATAGCCAGTGCTTTGGGCACACGTCCTTTCAGCAAGGTTTTCAGGGACTGCTACTGAAGTGTCTCATTGCAGGAGCTCCCACATCAGGACAGGATTACACATCCCCTGGGGAGACGCAGCTACTCTGCCAAGTAACTGCCACACGACATGCAAGAATCACAGGAGAGCAGTTTTTATCACCACACTCCATTCACACCATGAAAACAATTTTTTCCCTTTGTTTTCATCAGACAGCATGACCTTCCATCAGCTCCACAAACCAAGCAGGGCAGAGTTGGTGAAGGTGGGTGAAAGCAAACCTACTTTGCTCACACTTACTCTGTCAGCCCAGCCTTGTCTGCCAAGTAGCCTGTCTTTGACCTGTGAAGTGTAAAAGGATCACTTGGCTCCCTTTCCAGGCACGGATGCAGGAAAGAGCAGTTGTTTACATCTCTGTTCAAGTGATTAATGAGAAAACAACAAAAAAGGAGTCTGTGCAGATCCATGAGCTGAACATGCTCAGCTGGGCACACACTGAAATAACCAGTTGCTTTAAGGCAGTGGTGAGCCAGCAAACACACAGGCTCCTTACCTGAGCATGGGACTGGAGAGGGGTAGGGGCTGGATGGGAGATGCTGGGGAAGGGGCCATGCCTGCCCCTTGTCCTCTCCTCTGGGGCAGCGCTGTGGCACTCACATGGGATGCTCAGTGCTTTGGGTCTCCTCACTGCATCTTTCATTCCCTTCCCTCCCTCCAGCCAGCCCCCCTCTGCCCCTGTGAGGGGCACAGCCCTCCTCTATGCCTTCCCAGTTCCAGAGAGGTCAAAGAAGTGACCCTGGGAAAAGCAGAACAGGGCAGAGATAGATGGAAACATGGAAAAAGAAAAGAAAGAAAAACTTTCTCCACATAACACAAAAATTTTAAATACAGTCTTTATGAATGTACAATATATATTTTTACATATTTTTTCAGATTCATTCTAATTATTACCTTCATATTACGCATTCTTTACACATCCAACACACACAGGCAATAGATTCATATCTGAAGTTCAATCAATATGCTTAATCTCAGAGAAAGTTACATTGTGGAATTGGACTTCTGTCTTTACTGATGGAGTCTCATGCTTTCTTGCTTAAATAAATAAAATTGCCTCCAGCTGAGAACCTGCCTAACTGAAGTTAGGGAGATAATTCAGAGATAGCAAAGCTGTGAGTTTTCCCAACTAATTTTGCAAAACCAAAATTGAATATGCACATATTTCCCCCTTTTGTAGAAATCACCTAATTTCTAATTTGTTTTCTAAATCCTGCAGGCATTATAATGAGAGAATAGTATTTTACTCAGCTTTAGGATAAATGAACTTTAATGTTGTAATCAATTAAAACAGAGTTATTGAAAAAGCGTATAAAGGATTCAGTTCTGAAAATAGATTCCAAAGATTCCCAAACATGAGAGAGCTTGCGAAAAGTAACACAGTCCCCAACTCAGATCCGAGATATTAGGATGTACAGATAACTTTGTAACATCTAAGGCCAGGATGCTAAGAACAAAGCAGTATCATGACAGAACACAAGGCTGGAGGGGATTTGAAGAGAACATCATGTCCATGTCTGTGCTGACAGTGGGACCAGCTATACCAGTGCCATCTCTGATGAGTCCTTGGCCAACCAGTCTCAAAAGATTACCAGGGTGGAGACTGAGCAGCCTCCCCAGGCAGTTCAGACCAGTATTTGACTACTGCTGCTGAGAGCAGGTTTTCTCTGATCTCTTAATCGCTATCTGTAACTCCATCCCTCTCTCTTGGTCTCATTCACAAGGGGAAGAATTCATTCCTTCTCTCTTCATAGCCATATTTTTAATATACTGTTCTCATACTTCTCCTCAGCCTCCTTTTCACCAAATTCAGCAGGCTTCTGGAAGCAGTTTTCACATTCCCTCTGTTCACTCTGCAGTTGATCCACGTGTTTTGCAATTTTTGTGCCAATTGTTGGCCACAACTTTTTGCTAAAGTTTTACCGGCACTGTATAGAACACTTGGGAAACACTTGAAGGGCATTTCAAACTGAAACTGTGTGTGTAATCCAACAAGTATGCCTTTGTTTTTCAGAAGCATTAAATTATTGTTGCACTTAGTTTGTGATTTATTTTTCCAAACCTTTCCTGGTCTACTGCTTCCCATCCACTCACTCTATCTGTATTTGCATGGTTGTGATATTCCTGCACAGTTAAGATGTGAAGACTATTCCACCATCCCTTCCCCCGTGGCTTATAAAGGCCAATTTTCTCCATGCATAACTACTAATTTAGAATCATGCCACAAAATGAAAGGCAAAACCACCTTCTCAGAAAGAAAATTTGGAAATAACACTTAAAAATATTTTGCGTCAATTAATCATGTTCAATGTAGTCACGCTTACAGAACAGTGATTAAAAAAAAAGCTCTGTCAAATACTTCAGACTGTGACAGTATGAATTTTGCCAGGAGAAAATATAAATCTAGATTACAATAGCTGTAATGACTGGGGGAAGGTGGCACACAGGCAAGAGAAGTGAAAAAAAAATAAGGGAAGAAAGAAGGGAGGAGACTCTCACTTGTCTTGCCTAGAACAGTTTTCCTACTTCACAACGCCACCCCACCAACCTTGTTTCGCTTTTACTTCCTTTCCAAGATACCACTGTTGTGGATTTGGGCTCATGGGAACTAAATACTACTATGGGAGTACCCTAAGCAACACATACCCAAATATTAATTTTGAATATGCCAGAGAACCTATCCACTTAGCAACATTTAGCCTCACAAGTCTCTTTATTTCAATTTTTTTTCTCCTTTCTTCAGTAAAAGTGATGAGTGCAATAGCCATGGAAAGATGCAGTGATCTAACCCTCAGCCTGAAGTCCAGCCCCCGGCCAGGCAGGGAGACTAAAGGCTGCTAAAAGGTATCAGTTATTTAAGTAAGAGCACATTCATCACTTGATTTCTCTGGTAAGAGTAACAGTTGTGGTGCCGGGTGACTTGCTTTAGTTCAGAGAGACCAAGCTCAAACTACTGTGCCTGACTGACCCTCCTTAAAAGCAGACAAGGTGCTGGGTCTTACTACACATCACAACTCCTTCTCTTGCATAAAAGACTGTCAAATATCAAGTAGGGTGGGTAGAGCAGGAAGTGGAAAAATAAAAGTAGTAGCCCAGCAGAGAGGTTAACTACATTTCTACTTTTCTGGCTAAGCAGTGCGATCAAAGTTGGAAAATGTCTGCTCCTGTAAGCCTTTTAAAATTTAAATACCCGAGTGCATATGAAAAAGCATACAAGATAAGAATCAGAGACAAAGCATTTAACATCCCACACATGTATTTTTACAAAGTTACTGCATTTTTTCCTCAGATTTTACATTCCCAATTATTTCTTCACTGTTATTATTACACCTGCATATAAGTTTACAAAGGCTTTGTTTGCACAGATTAGGCAAATATATACAAGAAGAGATTTTTTTATTAAAATGTCATATGCACAATTAGAGGTTATAAAATACTCTTTTAATTAAAAAAGAACTGTGTGCAAAATTAGATAAAAAAAGATTTTCTTCTTCTATTTCAAAGAATGGAAGAGATCAGACTTATGTTCAGGCTAAACTATTTCTGTGTTCAAAGCAGCTTAATACTTGACCAAGGAGAAACCCTCAAGGACTTGTATGATTTCAGCACCTGTGCTCTCAGTGAAGGGCTTAGTGGTCTGTGTGTGCATGTCTGAAAATAGTGCATTAAACGTGAAAACAGAGATCCACCTGCTGATTTCCAGAGTTCTGGTGATTTTTCTCTTGAGCACAATTGGCTTGAGAAGTGGCAAAACTGGGACCATAATCAAAATCTCCATCTATGCTCGCTGTATTTGTTCAAAACATCAGAAAGAGTGGAGGAATCTGCATGAAAGAGTTGTGCAGGTCACTGAACACCACCATAAAAGCAAATATTAATTTCTTGATTTCCAAAATATCAAATATTTACTGAAGAACTAAAAGCTTTGGTTTTCACCTTATACACACAGGATTTCAATGACATTGTCTATTAAAGATAACAGTGCTTCACTAAGAGTATTCTAGAATTGATGCAATATCACATGACCTTTTACCTTTCAAGGTGAAGTTTTATGATCAACATAGCCAATACCATTACTATCCCTCAGTGCCTGCTTTGGCCACTTTTACATTTCCATCTCTGGGCCAACACAGGCACTCACACAGCTGAGACATTAACTGGCTAAAAACAGATTGAGAGACAACCCCAATAGGTTCTTCCAGTTGGATCAGCTTCCCAGCCTAGTCACTGCATGGCAACACTCACCACAGACAGGCAGCTGTGGGATGGGAAGCAATGCAGCACAATTTAGGCCAGGATGTTACTAAGCATCTAATTTTGGCCTCAGACTGAGTTATAGGGATGGGGTTTAGCTTTATCAATCTGCACAAAAGCCAGGTTGTTAGCCAACTACCTGAAATGGTAATTTTTGCTCTTACACATGCCAAAGCAGCACACTTTGAGCAGATGAGAGAGAAGTGATGCTGGAGGTAAAGATTTTGCCCAGAAGTAGGTTATACCGTGGGCTAAATTACCTTTGTGTCAAAAGTGGAAGAACTAAAATGAGGATTTTTTTTCCTGTTTGTTCTGAGAAGCAAAGCTGAAGAAAGGGATAAAGGAAAGGATGTCAGAAATCTTATGACCTCTTTGATTATGTATTTTTAAAAGACTGGATATTACAGGGGCATTTTTCATAAATATATTTCTCTATCTTCCTCTGAGACCATGGCATGTGATAAAGCAGCTGGTATAGCCATCAATACACTGCTTTGCAGTTCAACTTGCATTTTTCTGCACAAATGTTTTCTGGGTGACTTCACCCTTTGACTGTTCCCATACAGAAGATTAAGTAAACCAAGCTTGAAAGGCTCAAGGGGCTTGATCAGAAAGCTCACAAAGGCAAGAGAGTAGCTGCCATTTTACAAACATAGTCTACATCACTGCTGCAATTTTACATTAGCATGAGGCTTAGAAATTACACTCTATAGTCACCTAAGTAAGTTGCTCATTCTGACTAACCAACACTACATCCTAGTGCTTTGCTGCAAGAAGTAACATCATCTCTGCACTTTGCTCCACAGAGAAAACTGACACTGAAGAGCTTTCTCTCAGTAATGGTATTAAAGTTCGAAGTAGCATGGATTTGAAGCCCTGGGAAGCATGGAAAGCAGCAGCCCTTAAGATAACTCAAGCAGTCCAAGTCTGGCTTTAGTAGTCAAGGCTTTACACATTACAGTGTGACACTCTGGACGTACAAAAGACGAGCCATGTTCCCAGGGCAGCAAATGGAAAACTATGTTGAGTATGGTGGTTATCTGAAGCAAACACTATGATACACCCAAAACAGATCTTCTGGGGGTCATTATCCTTACCTTCACTAAGGAAGTCTAACTGCTGGGGCCTTTAAATGCAAATCCATTCTTTGGACACTGTCCTAGTTGGATCATTTGTGTGTACAAGTCCATCCTCTGTTGCATACTACAAACACAAGTTAAGACAGAAGCAATCAGAAGCCAAACTAGTGCAGAAGAGAGCCAGCAGCTGGCTATGTAGCCTTAACATATTTTAAAGCCCTGGGCAGATATCAAAGTTCAGGCTACATAATTAGACATTCATAATGCTCCCATCACCATGGCATCAAGAGCAATTCAACAACAGAAACTACACTGGGGTAATCAGCCTCCTCTAACAGTGCAACACATGGGTACACAGAGTATTTTGTTGAAGACCACTGTCTCCAGACTTGGCAGTCACAACTGACTGGTCTCAAGATTATCCATGGAGATTGGAGACAAACATGCCTCCTGCACAGCCACACACACTCTCAAAGTCTCTAAAGTTAACAAGTTCACTATTTGGTAGGTTTGCATAGACCACTTACCCCTGAAGTTGTCCTAATACTGAAAGACGCCACTGGCTACTCCTACTTATTACACATTTTTAAGATGAAAGTTAAAAAAAATGAAATAAACTCACTTGCTCAAGAGTGCATGCTTCTTGCTCAAAGCCACTTTGGTAATTTTGCTCTATCTGCTGAGCATGGCTTCAAGCACCTACCCCATTTCCATGCTGTATCTTAGACCTACGGTAACCTCTCCAAACCACAGGAGAAAGGTAGTTCCCAGACAACCTCTGCCTCTGTTCTTCAAATTCAAGGCTATGAAAATAACATGAGAAAGTTTCTTCTGGGCATTATCAGTCATCCCTTTGCTTGCTTATATCTGTGTTTAAATCCTTAGCTAAAATGGTATTCATGAAGACTAAGTTTAGCTATCGTCCCAAGATGCCTTGTGGAAGAGTCTTCCCTTCCTCCTCAAGAGGCCTTCAGTGTTAGCCTACATTCCATTTCTGTGAGTTAAAGTTCATCTTCTTGAGTGCTTCTGCAGCTTCTAAATCCAATAGGGGCATTTGCCTCCAAGCAAATGTTCTCACCAGTCTTCAGCCTTGCCTTTACAGAGTTTCCACTATTTGCAAAGCCCTGGGTCATCCTCATGGAGCACAGTATGGAAGGGGATAGTTTAGTCACAGCAAATGACAAGCCAACCCAGCAGACAAGCCATTCCTGGACACAACACATACACGTTTGTGGCTTCCCTTCAAACAAAGCTTTCCAAGGTGTTTCACAAAGCCAATGAAGTTAACTGAGGTTTAACAACTGCTGCTTCTACAGTGAAGAACTATCATGTCTAGGAGGGCTGCTTTTTCCATTTTCCATTGGAACTGCTTATCCCCACAGTTTTGCATTCCTGGGTTTCCTTGTCAATAATTCTTCACTAGACAGAGATAGTCTGATGGCAAGGACAACACTTGTAATAATTTACATAAATTCTGAGCCTATTGTCAGAAAAACAGCTGTAGAATAGCATTTTCATACAAACTTACCACATCTCATTAATGGTTTCCTGCATGCCTTTTCCGTGACTTTTGTAGTTATACTAGTTTCTGAAAAATACTACCACAGCCAACATACCTACATTCTACTCAGCTTCTCAAACACAAGATCCAGGGGTCACCTTATGACATTAATGAGGCTGAAAATAAGTCTGTCTCCTGCAGTGCACCATTCAGCTGTGGAACTTACTGCCCTCACATACTGTCTCCAACCTCATTTTTTTTTCAATGTAGCTACAGAGTAAGGATATGAACCCATGGCAGATAGGCCCATCCCCAATTTAGATGCCAAATCCATGTCACTGGTCACCCTTACCAATCTGCCAAATACACTCAAGGAAGGAACTCTGTACAGCTGCCAGAAAAGCAGTATTTGCTTTCATTTACTTATATTTCATGGACTTTTTAGACACATCATCTTTTGTAGTCATTGGCAACTGTTGGATGTTAAATGTTAGTGCTACAAAGTGACATGCTTACCTTGTTTTAAAGCAATATTAATGCCACAATAATATGATTTATTCAGGTGTAATAAAAAAATTCTTTTCTTATGCCCCAAATATTCATAAATTGTAGGTGTTAGAAGCCTTCATATTCTTTGTCATGCCTTTCATAGCCTTATTCAAATTGACATGAAATTGTAGCTACTGAACACTTTTGTTTTGATTTGGCAGTTCCATAAAATATCCTTTTTGCTAAAATGCAATCCACAAGTACCCATATACTGCCACATGCATGTATATGTGTAACATTTAATAAAAAAACTTTGCTCTTGGATGTAGTGAATAATATGCACCTCTCCAGCCTATTTGCACCTGCACAGCTTTATACAAAAGGTGTCATTAACATGGATCCTTTTGGCCAGACAGTGCAGACTATCAGAAAGGGCAATTTGTGCATCTGAGATAAGAAAACAGAACACTGTATGAGAACTTACAACAGAATAGCTTAATTTTTTCTAGAATCCCTATGAGGACAACCCCATTACTTCTAAAACTCTTACGGAGACCATGGAAAGAGACCTTTTGCCAGCTTTCTATATAGAGTTCTTACTAGGCGGGATAAAAAGCCCAGCCCCTAAAGTAGACCATGATGCAGCTTTCAGAGGTAAACAAATTTATTAAGGCAAGACACAGTTAACTTGAGTCATCATTAAAAAAACAAAACCCCAAACCAAAACAAGGCACAACAACAACAACAACAAAATCTCATCACCAAAACAAGAAAGCACCAGAAACCAATGAGACAGACTCCTTGGGCAATCTTGCTTTCCTTTTCAAACAAGGCTACGGCCCTTGTCTTTGGAAGGCACTGCTGTTGAAATGAAGTTCTTCTGCCTTCCCGGCATTTGCTGAGACAGGCCACAAGAACTTGCAGTGGTGGCCATGACAGCCTTATCTGTTTTTTTCAGAGAACAGCTTCCCCACTGTCTTGGCCAGTTAGCCCCACTGCTGCACCTCCCTGTGCTTTCACCTCAGCTTTGGTGGGATAGCAGTTTCTGGGGCAAGAGTGCTTCTCTTGGAGTTCTGATCCTCCTTTCTGTTTTTATTATTCCTTCTACAGGGTCTGCATCTGTTTCAAGGAACTCAGACACCTGTTTAAAACTCTAGCTATTCAGCCTTGCTGGCTCTGCACTTGCTAATTCATAACTCCACCTTGGAGATGAAGGTGAAGCTTCAGCCACAGGTTAGGCTAAGGGTGTTACCTGCTCCAGTTCCCTGAGAGAAGACAGTCTATGGACTGCTCCCACACAGCTCTGTGTTCTCCAGTCAGAGTGGTGACAACCTCCTAGAAGAACAGCAGTAAGTGACTTAGAGGTGTCATGTCTCCAGGTGGAAAAGCAGTAGGCAGGGGACATGGATAATGAAAAGTGTCCAGGGAGACAAGAAAAATATTCCAGCTTATCTTCTCTAATTAAAGGAATCTCAGAAACAAATACTTGCATGTTTTACATCAGGTCAGACAGAATTTCTTCAGCTATTCTTAGTTGCACACTACTATATAATGATGCAGTGCAAGAATTCAACTTTTTATATCCATCTAGTTCTTGAAATCAAATGTGATATCAAGCAATTCCCAATGCAAACCTCTTTTCCTTATGAATTGACCATTCTTCTTAGATCTAATCAACCGGCAGATTGGATTTTTTTCCAATCAATATTTCTGAGATTGCTGTATTCTCCAAAGAATCTCAAAATAAAACTTAATTAAGTTTCAGAAACCAGTTTTGATGCAAAAACAAGTTTTCACATCTTCTGAAGGTTGACACTGGCATTCACACAGCATTTGTACACTTATAGGGATTGCAAACATTCATCATTAAAATATGTGGAAACATTGATGATCACTGTCTCTCCAGATTTCCCAACATTTTTCCATGATACTTTTGCTTAGCAGATATAAATATCCAGAAGGAAGCTGTGGTTTCTGTTACAAGTGGGTGTAGTTGGGAGCAGTCAGCATACATAACCAAGCAGGTTTTCAGGTTTCTGCCAAGTATCTTGCAGGTCAATCAAAAGAACCACAGGCATACACAGCACTATTTGCATGTAGGAACAGATATACATATAGACACCATCTAGAGGTTTCAGTTCTCTCCCTGTACATTTTCTATCCCTGTTTTTCTTATGACTTTGTTCTCTGTAGTTCTTTTGTTTGTAAAGTATTAACTATTTTCTACTTTGTGACAACAGATACTGAAGATAAGCTTTCATCAGGCTACTGATTGACAGTTTCTATTAATTTCTGGACTGTAAGACAGGTCCTGTATTGCAGGTTAGTCTTACTACATATTTGTCACTGTAATTCACAGAGGAACACAGTAGGAAAAGAAAACTTGCCAGGCTCATCCACTTGTGTTTCATGATTAAATTAGCCCCCACTTTGTGAGGTCTAGGAAGCTCAGCAGACCCTGAGCAGCTCTGCAGCACCCCAAAGTCAGATACTCTGACTGAAGCAAGCAGGAGGACCAGAAAAACCAAAGGGTCCACATCACCATGCAGCCTTCCAAACAACCTCAAGGAAATTTGACAGATGAGGCCTGGATCTAGAGAACAGCAGATTTTTTTCAGAGACTGTAGAAATTTTCAACTACTCCTGGGGTTGCACAGGACATGGGCATAATGTTCACATATACAGAAGCTTGCAGCATAATGCCTGTAATGTTCACTGCTGGAAAGCAGCCCAAAAGCAGGAGGAAATGCAGCTTCACCATATAGCTTTTTTAGAAGTGGTTCATACAAATGTTTGAGAGAAGCAAAGCTATTAAATTTTGTGATATAATTATCAAAGTTGAAAGTTTTAACATGGTACTTCATTCAAAAAAACTAACAAGATGTGCTATTAGCAAAAGTATTTACATAACTAGAATAATTTTTGTTTTCTAAGACTGAAATGTTTAGCCACATTTAAAGAAAGGCCATGTAACTTGACAAATAACAGGAGTAAGAACATTAAACCATCAGGTCATCTGTTAGTCAAATAGGAACATTTAGATCCCCATGGCTGCTGTTTAATCATGGACAAATATCACAGACTCTGTTCTCAACTAGGAAGACTTTTAACTTATAAAACAAAAAGCTTTCAAGTCTAAGAAGGTTTATTCCAAGATAAACCCAACTCTGACCCTGAAAACACCAAGAGCGCCTTCAGCAGAGATGCCTTCCCCATGTTTAACCAGATAACCTGCTGCCCACTCCAGCTGACTACTGCAATCAGCTTCCCAGCTGCTGAAGTTGAGAGTAGCACAACAAAAACAAGCAGTGGGAATGGAGCCAGAAACACTTACTGCCACAGAAGACTGAAAAGGTCTGCCCTGGGTAGTGTTGGGACTTTCACCACACCCTGCAGAAGGCTGCTTCCCAGTAAAGAGAAACATCCAGCAGTGTATCTTTGTGCCCCAAATAACCTGAGGTCACTGCAAATGTTTAGAGAGCAACCTGCATGGATGACACACATGCCTTGAGGCACAACAGGCAGATCTCTCCCACTACTGAACTGTGTTGTAAATAAGAAAAAAGGAAAAACCACACTCAAGCTGATCTCTGCAGCAAGCTTGCACAGTGTTGCAATACCAATTAATCCCTCATACTAATCAAAATGTTTTAGTAGTTAGAGGAAGAGTTAGAAGGCAACAGTGAGAGCTGTTGGCTGAAAATCAAGTCATTCAGTATATTATGCAAACAAAAGAAGAACCCATGGTGGCATTTTGTATGGTGGGTTGAGTAAATCTTGGACACCACTACCAGCAGCAAAATCTTTACAGGCTTACCAAAGCTGTAGTTTTTGGGTTTTAATTTAAATAATTTACTATCTTGATATCCAGATGCCTATTGATCAGAGCATTACCTTTCTGCTGCTTTTCAGACACCATGGCTGTTTTACTAATTAAAACCTACAAATGAAGGGATAATGACAGCCTATGGAGGCATGCAACAATTAATCTTCACTGTTAGTGTGCTCCTCCCTCAACAAAATACAGTAGTAGTTAAAGGCATCCCTGCTGTTCTAATCCTTGGCAAGTACATCAGTTTAGAAAACTGAATCATTAAGTGTCCCACCCAAACAATCATTTCAGTGACAAGTTCGTGCCATTAACTAAAAAGTTGATGTTATTTTTACAAATTCATGATGGAGACCAGCTCAATATGAGGAAGGATAGGTAATGAAAAGTCTCAGATTCTGCCACTTAATGTAAACATGTGAACTCTATTTGCTGGACAGCAACTGAAAGCCACCAGTAGACATTTGTGCCCAGTGAGCCCATTCACTCAGATGTGATCTCATGCAATCCAAGCTGACATACTTAGTACAATAATAATAGTAATAATAATAAAGACTGCAACGTTTTAAGTGTTGTGGTCCTGAGTGTTGCTGTGATGCTGTGACTACAACTAAGCTGATGAAGAGGTTTTCTTTCTGGCTGCTGCTGTTCTCCATCTGCGACAAAGCTTCCAGGCTAAATACACATATGGTTGTTTCCTAACCCAGTTCTGTCAAGTGATGCTGGTTAGCCAGACAAAGATATGCAAATAAAGCTGCTGGCAGCAGCTCTGACTAGTATTGCTCTGATCCAGCCTACTTGTTCCCAGCTTTGCCAGTTTTAAACTCCCTATAACTTATTTGTGCTTCAATATGGATCTGAGCAATGACCAAGGTTAGGAGAAAGCCTCACTTGTTTTCCATTATGGTCTCTGTAGAGGAACTGATCCATCACAGAGAACAAGTGAGAATTTTTTGTAACCTTAGTCATTTCACTTTTATACACACATACTTCTGTATACATGCATACAAAATATTAATGTTATATGCATGTTGCACATGTATATACCTTTACAAGTTGATTATATAATGAGAACAAACATACCTAATCCATAGCAGGAAGAGACAGAAGCAGACAGATACAAACACTAACAGATTACCCTGTATTTCCTTGTGCAGCAAGTGTCAGAACCGTACCTTTATTGCATAAAAAGGCCTTTTAATTCAAACCACTCCAATACAGAGAACTATATACACACTGGCACAACAGGGAGATAATCCAAACTTAGCCACCATTAGACCAGCACAACTGAATACAGCTACAAACACATCAGAACAGACCCACGCTCTCAAGCAGTGTCTGTATCTAAGACAAGTACTACAAAGGTGAAAACAAACAAGTTCTGCCACACACCTTGGTTCAACAACACAAGAATTTACCATAGGACACAGAACATAAGAACACTTTTCCAGTTATTTTCAGTTCATTTCCTGAGCCAGGTGTGGGTTTCATGCATTCACAAACTCACAATGAATTTCCTGCCAGGGATTTCATCCAGTTTGTTTGAACCCACATCAGTCTTCAGCTTCCACATCACGTTTTGGCTACACATCCTACAAGCACACTACCCCCTGATAAGAAGCTCCTCTTTCCACTGTACTATTTAAAATACTGTTAAAAAAAGGTACAAATTATAAGTGTACTACTACATGTATAGACTTTGACAGATACTTCTGAGGTTTTAAAGGTACTGCTTAAAAGTGATAAAAATGGCATTAGAACTCAATAAATACAGTAAGATTCCTCTTTGTAAAACTGTATACCCTGTAGCAGTACCTTTCAAGTTTGTATACAATAAAAAGTTTTATAGAATCTGTTATCAATTGCCAAGCAGTGCAGTTATTCATTGCTTTCAGTGTACACACAGCACCTAGTACACTCATTTATTCAGGATTAGATAAAGAAACTCCTCCCTGCCATGAATCCTATTGTTTTCTTAAAAGCCTGGGACTAGACAGAGAACAAGACCACTGATTTGCTGTCAGAGCATGTTGCCAGATATAATTACAAGCTGAACAGAGATATCAAAGACTGACAGATCTCGAATAACTTGCTCTCCCTCCTTTTCATTAGAAATTCACTAAAGCTATTTTAATAGCTTAGAAGGCATCCATTTCTTTACACCACTGAGTTTCAACACCAAAAGCTGTAAGAGCATTAAGATGAGACTGAGAGTTTCAGGATTTCTGATAGATACTGAAGACCAAAACAATGCCCGCCTCCTTCCTCACCACCATCTAGGCTGATTGCTGAGTGGAAAACAGACCTGGATTGTTATAAAGCAACTTGACCTTACAAAACACAAGTGGTAGAACCTTTTGGCAGCAGGTCAAAGAAACTTCCCTTACTTCCATAAGTATTCACTAGTTATATTTATGAACCATTGTCTGATCATTCGCCACCAGCTCTGTGCTGCCTTTCCACGTACATGCATTTAGCACACCACTTAGTACAGAGGATACATCATTCTTTCCTGCTGCACATGCTTAACATTTTTTTGGAATTAAGTTTCAGAACCAAAAGAACTATTCTGATTGCTACTTCAAAGGGACCCAAATTACTTACTGCATCCTTTACAAAGCACAGGAACTTGCCTGAAACACAACAAAATCGATTTTTGGACAAAATAGTCCAAAATGTCACCTACAAAGGATCACTACATCTACTGGAGTATATGCAATCTGTCTGTAGATCAAACATTTACTCTGGATAGATAAGCAATATTCAAACACCAAATCTCACAACACAGAAAGAAGCCAAGCTGACTCCAGAAATTTTTCCATATTTTCTTTAAAAAGGAGGTACTTGTAATTGGCACAGAAGAACACTGCACACCTGTCAGTAATACAAGAATGTAAAAAGGATAGTTAGGGACTTGGGATTGATCAGTCTGTAACCAACACATTTGCCCATAGCCAGTGATGGAATTCATGTGGGATCCCATTCAGTGAGATCTCTGCAGGGCTTGACATTTAGTCTGCAGTGGCCAGTTTATTATTTTAAGAAATAAAACACGTTAAAGTTATAACAAACTATTACTACTACATTTTCATGACATATAGAACTGTTATTAAGAAACTTGGTTTATATTGCCAGTGCAAGGTTGGAATTTTATTTTTCTTGATCTTACATTAACGAGGCTGAGTTTGGTAACAGATTATAACCATAGGACAGTTATTGAAGGCATTATAGAAATTAATTCCTAAGTGAAGAAAACATTTTAATAACAAAACCACAACAGGCAGCTCACAGACATATTGGTTTAGTGTCAAGTAATAAGAAAACCTTTGTTATTTTACAGGTATGATAGAGTCCATATTGCTTAACAACTTTCTAAGTAGCTATTTAGAGTCTTCTCCAGAGACAAAACTTGAGTTCTTCAATAGATTCCCTGATAGATGAGGAATGGTTTATGGCTTATAGGGAACATGGCTCTTTCCAAGGCCTCATGACTGCAGAGAGCAACTGGTATCCAGAGTTTTTATTCTGTAGAAGACAGTTAATACATCCCAAAGAACCAAAAGCCCTTTGTGAAAGGTGTTTGAGGTCAGGAACAATATGTGCCTTGCTATGCTTTTACATATGCATTCAATACATATATGCTTCAATGCAACACTTATTTGTAGAAGTAAACAGTTTTCACCAAAGGTCAAAAGTTCCTTTGTTAAAAAACCAAAACCAGGCAGAATTTCAGAAGTTGTTAGGGCAGACTCCAATCCACCCATTCTAAAGAGGGGCCAAGGGCTTCCTTATAGACATGGGAAGGAATACTGCACACACCAGTTCCCACCAAGGGCATAACAATGCAAACTAAGCTTAAGAGGCATATTAGGTAGAAAGAAAAGAACCAAATATCCCACACAAATGTGTGACCTATGTTTAAAAAAAAACCAAACCAAAACAAACAAAAAACCCCCAAACAAACAAAAAAACCCCAACACAAACAAAAAAACCCCAACACAAACAAAAAAACCCCAACACAAACAAAAAAACCCCAACACAAACAAAAAAACCCCAACACAAACAAAAAAACCCCAACACAAACAAAAAAACCCCAACACAAACAAAAAAACCCCAACACAAACAAAAAAACCCCAACACAAACAAAAAAACCCCAACACAAACAAAAAAACCCCAACACAAACAAAAAAACCCCAACACAAACAAAAAAACCCCAACACAAACAAAAAAACCCCAACACAAACAAAAAAACCCCAACACAAACAAAAAAACCCCAACACAAACAAAAAAACCCCAACACAAACAAAAAAACCCCAACACAAACAAAAAAACCCCAACACAAACAAAAAAACCCCAACACAAACAAAAAAACCCCAACACAAACAAAAAAACCCCAACACAAACAAAAAAACCCCAACACAAACAAAAAAACCCCAACACAAACAAAAAAACCCCAACACAAACAAAAAAACCCCAACACAAACAAAAAAACCCCAACACAAACAAAAAAACCCCAACACAAACAAAAAAACCCCAACACAAACAAAAAAACCCCAACACAAACAAAAAAACCCCAACACAAACAAAAAAACCCCAACACAAACAAAAAAACCCCAACACAAACAAAAAAACCCCAACACAAACAAAAAACCCCAACAACCCCTGAAACCACACAACAAAGAAACTAACACCCAAAAAACCATGGCTACCTGAAATATTCCAGAACTTGGAAAATCCCTAGATATCCTTAAATTGTTTCCCTGAAAAAGATACCGAACAAGCTGTTCTTGGTAACACAAGCCTTTTGCAGAGCAGCTAATGTTCTTTTGTGAGCTGTGTGCATTTGCTGCAAAAAAAAGGACTTCTTTGTTCCTGCTTGGTTTCTCCTCTGCTTTACCTGGGGTAATATGCTGTGTAGTTCATGAAGAGCTGAGCCCCAGCAGGGAAGTAGGCTGTGGAGGGCTGGAGTGTTCGTGGGTTCAGGAGCATGGATGGCTGATACAGAGCAGCTTCTGTTGGCACAACTGCAGCAGGAGCTGGAAAGGAGTATGAAGGGGGTGAAAGACCTAAAGGGAACAAATGGAAAATAGATCAGGAACCCTTGAATTCCAAAGCCAATGAAGACCATACATACACAACAAGCCTGAAGTATGTCAAGACCCTTCACAAGCTTCTCATTCCCTTGAACATCGCAGAAAACAAATCTGAGCCACCAACACGAGCTTGACTACAAGTGTTGTGTCCACCCCCCACCAAAAAACAAAGTCAGGAATACACAAAAAGCTACCTCTTGCTCTGAAAATAGGATCTCTTTCTGAAGAGGAAGCCAGTTTTTCTCATCTAGGCTCAGATTTTAATGAAGTCTGCAATCAAGAAGTATGAGACTTCCTCACTGTAAGAAGGAAACTTCCATGATAAATATCTGTCTAACATCCTCCAGGACAGAGGGCACTTTCATCCAGGTATTCCCTATCCCTCAAACAGCTGTCTTCAATTAATCAACAGCAGATAGAGAAGAGTCAAGGCTTTGCAGCTTCAAGTGTTAACAGTAAGTTTTTAAAAAAACCAGAAGGGCACTTGCATTGTTCTGACAACATATAAGGCCCTAAATGAATTCCCACTGACAAGAGCTCACCCTCCTCCTTTGCCATTCTCTTCTTTTGCTCCCCTCTACTCCTCCCCAGTGTCGTAAAAGTTAGCATATAAAAGCTTTGGATAAAGTTTTTATTTTTGCTCTTTAAAGTGACAGTCAGCAGATAGTGTGAAATGGGGCAGTGACAGAGCCAAAAGTCTTTATCTGAGGAACAGAGCACAGGCATTGGTAGCTGGAAACAGCAGCACTGCCACCTAAGTGTTTCTAAAATTTTGGACTCTGCCCAAGAACTTGTCCTAGGAACTCAGAAGATTCCACCCCCTGTCTGGAAGACCCATCACACATAGGACTACATACTTCTGATTCCTGTTCAGAATACTTTCATTGAAAGGAAAGAAAGAAAAATCTCTAAAGGATTAGCTGAAGGTCTCCTTGTACTCTAAAGAAGCCACTCCCATGCAGTTTGTTGCCATATTGGCAGCTCTGACTAGGGTTTAGAGGATATTTCTTAAAAAGTCCACCAACAATAACACATTTGCATAGAGAGACAGAGAAAGCTCCTACTTGACTACCTTGCCATTCATGATCTTGGAAGCAAAGTATTATTTTTCCCATAGGCTCAGATTTATGTGGCACATATGCCTAATATGTTAGTCCTTAAGCTCTTAAAGCATTTCTCACAAACGTTTTTCTCAAAGTCCATGTTCATCCTAGTAGCTCTGAGAAGCAAAATTTAAAAGGAAATACAGTTTCTGTACTTCTGAGGCCAAAGCCATGTGTACTTTACTCCCATACAGGCAACCTCAATTCTGTACAAACAACAAAAAGGAAAGGAAGAGTGTAGTCAGTTAAAAAGGCAGAACACACATTATTAAGTCTCAAAGGGGAGCGTTGCCTGTGGTTTCATAAGTAAAAGGGGAAGGGCTTTTACTTGACATGTTCACTATGATGAAAAATGTAAATGCAACATCAGTTGAAATGGGAAACAATTCTTTAAGGTTTAAGCAGGCCTTACAAATTACTTTTCAAAATCATCACTCAGCCCAGTCAAGTTAAATTTCAGGGAGGGAAGGGAAGGTTTGCCAATGGAAAAGCAAAAGTAATTCTCCAGTCATAGTAACTCACAACCAAAGGGAAAAATAACAATTGCAAGCTGCCCATGATTTAAGACAAAAAGACCTCATTTTAATATCCCAGTCTAACAACCATTTCCAAGAATCAGAGTCAACAAAGCAGCTCCAATACCTACCCACACACAGCGCAGAGTACTGGCAAGACCTAAGCAAAACTTACATGGTAACTTACATGGTGGTGGGGACAAGCCATTTCGATTTAAAGTGCCCCCCATTAATACAAAGTTCATCTCCTCAGCAGAACATTGAAAGACTTCAACATATCTGTCCTTCATGGTCTTCTTATGACACTTCTGTGCAGCCAGGAAAGCTCGATCTGCAGATTTCATCTGAATAAAAGCATCTCCTGATGGACGTCCCTACAAACAAGGCAGAAAAAAAGCATGTTTCTGGAGCTCCCATGAAGGATAGCAGTAATTTGTGCTGTTAAAAGAAGTCTCTTCAGTCATAAATATATTCATCTCCAAAGTCAAGTACAGTCAGTCACAACCTGAGCACCCAGCAGCATGTTTAAGTCCTCCTCTCCAAAGTTTATCTCACTTGTGATAACTTGATTGTATTTATTCACCTGCTTTGATTAAGCTATAGTGTAACTTCAACCATGTTGCTATGTTTAAAAAGAAATACCTATAGGAGAGACTGTAATTCAGGGGCATTCTGGTGCTCTGAGACCTGCTCTTAACAATTTAGTGAGAATGTAAAGCTGAAAGATACAATCCCCATTTATTACCTGTGATTTTTAAAATCTAAGGATACAGTCAAGTGCCAAATGTTGAGTGAATTTAAAAAAAAATTATTTTGTGAAGACCAGTATGGGCTGGGATGTTTCATAAGGCTACTAACTAGCCTAAGGCATGGTACAAGCTTGCAGAGGAAAACAAAGCAATCAAAAAAGAGGCATCTTCAAATACATAGCTGTAAATGAGTGAGATACACCAGTGGAAGGAGTCATTTTAGCCACATGCAGCTGCCAATTTAAAGTAGCCAAAGCTAGAGATCTTAAGCAAGCTGTAACTTGACTTCAGTACTTGTTCTGGAGAGTTTATCGCTGTCCTTTGTATAGTCATTCATGATTACAGTGTTGAAACCAGAAATGGCAGGTGCATGCAGAAAGATAAACATTTAGTAGTCAAGCAAAAGCAGTATCTGGGGGGGTGGGGAATGTGACAGCTTTGGGCAGGGCAAGGGTTGCAGACAGCCCTCGGGACTATAGGCACACACCAAGGTCTTCATCCAGGTACTGCTGGAAAGAACTGATGCTGTTGTAAACCATTACTTGTGCTTTAACACCTGCGTCTTTTCTTAGCCTCTCCCAGCACTGCACATTCATTATAGTTGTTCAGTTTTAGCTAGGTCAAGTCCTCACAAACACAAGAATCTCCTTAGATAGAGAAGTACTGAAATAACTATAGGCCCTTCTACCTCACCATGCCTTCAAAACATCTAAGCCCTGCTCTGGGATGAGGAAGTATTTTGTAGCTTTCTACAACACTAAGACTAAGGTGAAACAATTTAGAACCACCATTTTTGTACCTCAATAATCAGTTTAATAAATCGAACCACTCAGAGCACCTCCACAGAGTCAAAGGAGCTACTGACTCCTCCTCCTAAAGTCACAAGAATGCAAAATCCTTGTTTAAAAAGTTCTGATAGAAACTGCTTCCAGAAAACAGTAACAAAGATGTGACTCTATACATGCCAATGAGCTGTTAAACTTGGTGTTCAATTGTGACAGTATAAAGACAGCAACAACGCAGTTCAGTAAACCCAGAGCTTCAGCTTCTGACATATGCCATGGGAAATATATGGCATAGAATGCCACAGCCATATTTGTCCTCCAGGATACCAGAGTCACATTGTTCAGCAAGGCAGAGGCAAACCACTCCTTTGAGAATTAACATTGCCCACTCTTCTGTTTCGAAGGCACTCCTTGCCCAGCACAAGAGGAATCACGCATGCTGTTGAGCAAGACTCTTCAGTTCAAGCCTCCTACAGTGCAGGATCACAGCTGCTGCTCCAAGAGCACCAACCCCTCCAAGACTGGCTTAGCTTTCAGCATGTGGGTCTCAGTAACACAAACCACTCTACAGCAAATGCAGCAGCTAACAGCAGGGTTCAAACCATCTATTCCCAGCACACCTTTAGAGGAGAGCTAGAGGCCCATTAATACCATTAGTGCCAATCCTAAAGGTGCTTCCCAGTATTGATATGCTCAGAAGGACAGCATTCACATACACAGGCATTTGGCAGAGTGGCTACAAATGGGTCGCACACCAACCTGGTGGTTTAGTACCATGTGAACTCCATGGGTCCGAATATCTGCAGAAAACTCTCCCAAGAACTCCAGGATGTCCTCTATAGTTGCAGCATAGGGAAGACCACGCAAACGTATGCAGTCTCTGATGTTAGTGGGAGGTACAAATTGTTGAGGTAATACTGGAAGAATAGGAGGTGCTGGAAGAGGAATGAGAGGTGTGGAAGAGTACCTGTTCAGCACCTGTGCAAACAAAAACAGAGAGGTTACAGAAAGCCTTCTTACTCATTCTTCAACTCAGAGACTGAACGTAACCCCAATGCCATCTGTTTTCACTCATTGTTTTCACTGGAGTATTTTAAGAAATGGGTTAGATTCTGAGCTTAAACCACAACAGCAATGCTTAGAATTCAGACATTTTAATGTAAATCTTTTTTCTTGAAACACAATTTTGTTTTCAAGAATTTACTTAAACAGTTAATGTAACTCTCAGAAGAAATTTTAGAACATGAAACCTGTATTTCTACAGTATTTTTATTGTGAAAGTATCACAAGACATTTTAGCAGCTAGAGTCATGGTGACACTTTTACCCAAAAATATCTCCTCTGCAAAACTTTAGGAGAGTCTAGGAACTAGAAGCATATTTCAGTCCCAAATAGCCATGACTTGGGATGCAATAGTCTGTTCAAGAGGTGGCACTGCTGAATCATGGTATGTCTGACAGTCTCACTTTGAGATTTCTTAATAATTATAACAGTAAAATCCCTGTCTGGTGAAGAGTTCCCGGAATATTCAATCACTGCTCTTGAACTCTAAGCAAGATAAAGATTTTATTTGCATTTATATAGGTACTAGAAGGGTTTACTATACAAAAACATACGAGAGCACTTCAGAAAAATATAATGACAAGAGTGAGAGTTGCAGCTCTGCCTTCTCATCATTAGTGGCACCTTTTAAATGTGACACTGAAATCTCTACATATCTGAGAGAACAAAGCTGCACCATTTATTGGTTACAATGAAATGGCTATAATTTGCACCCATAGTTTACACTATTAGAATCACATTTAGAAATTAGTGACCTCAGCTGAAGCTCTGTAAGTCTTTGGAGACTTAATCCTCTCAGCCCTACTTCCTTTCCCTAACAGCCTAACTGTGATTAATGGTCCACCAAGCCCTGTTAACACCAGATTCTTCAGGCCCAGTTTCATAAAGTCTTGTCACCCTCAGCTAGGCAGCCTATGCTGGCAGAAAATGGCAGAGGTCTGCCCCCAGAGGCAATTTCTAAGACTCTTCAGATACACTGCTCTGAAGAAGACACCTACATCAAAAGGTTCTGCTTTTCCGTATCAGTGACATAAGTCTTTTAGATTAAGGTTTGTTGCCAATACTCCTTCTGAACAGACCATCATTTAACTTCATCAAATGCAGTATCTGCAGTGTAAAGCACTAGATCCACATCAACTTTCTGCAAGGCTACTGGACCCAAAACCCCAAAGGTTTGTATATATGATTGAGAATATCCATATACCTTAAAGTCTTACATTTTGAGGGGGCAAAACCTCACAGAGATTCAGACAGTACTCATTCCAGCAGGAGTCAAGAGTGAGAGAACATAAAAGAAGCTTTCAAGTCATTGCCAAGCAGTATTTGTTTCCAGTGCTGCCAGTGTAGAAGTTTGGATTACAAGAAGCCAAGGTTTGCAAAGTTTGCACCCACCTGCTGAACTTCTGCTGCAGTGCTTCTGAAGAGTTCAATATACCTTTTGCCCAGCAAGTCCTTATGTTTTTTAAGTGCATTTTGTGCATGTTCCTCACAAGCGAACAAGACAAAGGCATCGCCTGTTGGCCTGCTGTCAGGGTACGTGACGAACAGGACTCCCTCCTTTCCTCCTGTTACAGGGCAGTGCTGACCAAAGAAAGTCAGCACCTCTTCTGTTGTGACATTGAAAGGAAGGCCTCGCATCCTGATGATGACATGGTTTTCTTTCGACAAGAACTGTGCAACCTCATTGGAAGTGCCTTTAACAAGAAAAAGTACAGAATCACTGAAGTCTAGACTGCCACAAAATCATGAGCAAGTCTGGCATAGCCAAGTCCTCCCTACAGACAGTTTTTTAGCAGGTAGAACAGTATTTGCCTTGAAAGTCAGGAAAGATGTCCCTCTGATAAACTAGATATATGCTGTAGGACACTGCCCATTAAAGTGTAATAACGTTACTCCATCATTTAGAAGATATTCATCCTGTTCAAAATGAAAATCCAAGTTCCTGCTGCGTTCAAAGTCCAAGGAAAGCACAGTCTCCACATCTCTAGGGTAAGAAGTACCTGTGCTACTGTGCACCTCACCTTTTTAACTTCAGAATACCTTCAGTGTGCACTAAAGCCATAATATATAGCAACCAAGTACCCAGATCATCATGCTGGGAAATAAAATTGGAAGGGCATGTTGAAAATAGCTCAAAAATTTCATCCTATCTTGACAGAATTGTCAAAGTCCACCAGTTCTGCTTTCAGTACTTTTAGGACACAAGTGATGATCATAACTCGACCCTATCCAAAGGTAGCTGCTAACCAACTTCATATATTAATTCAGTCCTTTCACTTACAGCTCTCTCATTCTGCAAAGTTTGGTTGTACAAGACACACACCATTCTTCACCCATGTCATCTTGCAGTGTCTTTACTTTGAGTGAGATAATTATTACCAAGCCTATCAGTTAGCTATTTAGTTGACAGCTTAATAGTCTCTCCCACACTAAAACCTCAAACTCAGATATCCAGTTAGTCACTTGCAATCCCCAGACCAAGTATCTGTCAGGAACCAGCAAGGACCTTAAGGCTGTATTGTAGATATAACAGCTTATTGGATCTTAATTCAAATTTTGTGTGCTTTCAGACATAACAGAGAGGAAAAGAGAGGAAGAGTTTGTAAACCAAATTTTGCTGCCTTTCAATTATCAGCAAATATTTCAATATTCCCTTTAAATAAGCATTTCCCTTAAATCCTCCCCATTAAGTCTAAGGCAAAGATTTGATTTGAAGAAAGTTGGTTCCATAAATCTCTTGTGTTTACAGCATCATATGTCTGGTTTCACGTGCAAGTCTCCACAGCAACAGCAGTCCTAATGTTTTGAAAAACTACTCCGGTTTCATTTTTTCAGCAATCAATAACATTTAGATTCCCACAGTTAAGATGACCTAACAAATTAAGATCATATACAAGATCACTTTGCCCAGTCAAATCCTGATTTGACAGGCTGCTTGAAAACAGTAAGACTGTGAAAGAGAAAGGTGGACAGATAAATTATGGAACATCTTGGACTGCTGTTAGCAGGATACAAAGTAATCAATACACCAGCCAACTACTTGTTCAAAGACAGAAAATGAAAGGCCACATTCAACAGGAACAGTTAACAGCCAAAAGTTAGTGACGCTGATGGAATAAACCATCCCTTTTCACCCTCTAAAAGTTACCTCCTGCAATTTTAAGGAAGTCTTCACCTGTTGCCTTGTATACCTAAAGGAAGAAAAGAGAACATGTCATTGTCATGCAATTTGCATTCCTTTTGAGAAGGGGATCTCAAAGCCAATGGCACGCACCTCAATGTATCGATTCCCCATGTGATGCTTGTGCCTTTGTAGTGCCAGATCTCTATGCTCTTCACTTACAAACCGCACAAGAGCCTCACCGTTCCTCCTACCCTGGGCATTGAGACAGAGGGCAGCACCACCCCTGCAAGATGCCAATCAAAAGAGATGAAACTGTGACTTACGCAGCTGAAGCACTACAAGTGTACAGGTAAATTCTTAGCTACTGACTTGGCAATATTTAGGCCTTTGAAGAACCTCGCTATGTCCTGGTCAGACGACTGCCATGGCAATCCTCTTGCTCGGATAACAGCATTGTCATCCACAAGTTCCATCTTGCTGCTGCAAGCACAGAAAGATGGGAGTAATGCAGACATCCACCTGTAGTATCTGCCACACATCATCAGCCCTTCCTGCTTGTAATTTGTGCTCCAGGGACAGGCTTCTGTCCATCCCTGCTCCATGTCTGCTGGATGGCACTGCCAGGTCAGTGAGGCCTAAGTGCCACCATCATCCAAAGCCACATCACAACTGAAAGCCACTGTAGAAGTGTCTTAGGGAAAGTTTGCTCTGTTAGGCTGCCCCTTTCCCAGTTTCCTTTTCCTGCTTCACCACGTTTGCTCTTTGAGCTGTCATCTCTTTCATCATGGTCCCAATTTACTTCCTGCTCCCGATATCGTTTGTGCTTCTCCATTATCTGAAGAGGGTTGCTGGCATAAAAATCAAGCCCTTGCTATTCTAATCTAGCTAAGGGGAAATTGAAGCAGAGCAATCAGATGTAACTGAGATTAGTGCTTATCATTTGCACTGTGACAGCAGGTAAGAGCCAGTCACAGGCAAAGACCAAATCTGTTCGTGGCTGTGCTCAGCACACACAGGACTCCTGCCCAGAGCTGAGCCCTAACACTGCTTCTTCAGGCCATCACCTTGCTGCTAAAGACTAATATAGCTAAAGGCTACATTGACTGCTTAGCATGGGAACAGCTTAGCCACAGAAAGCCAGGTTTAATTGGTCATTACCACATTCTCTTTTGTTCTCTTACTTGTTAAAAGCTCAAGTACAACAAAATGCTCACAGCTACCCATGGCTGCCTTTCTGCCTATTGCAAGAACAGGGTTTTGCCCAGAAGAGACCGTGTGATTGATGAAGCAGAGGAAGTGCTGTTCAGTAGCAGAGGACTCCCTCATACAAAAGGGCCATGGTATGACTCTTTATAGAATGGTCATGTTTCTCGCTCATATTTTAATTTCTCAGGTGGCCTTCCTGTACCTGCCTGTCCCAAAGTGTTCTTCCTTGCCTCCTAATTCAGTACTTCTCACTATCCAATAAGATGGGAATCTTCTACCTCACCCCAGAATTTATAGTTAGTGAAAAGGAAAAAGCTTAGAACAATGCTGAACATAACCCCTGAGCTAATATTTCTGGATACTTTCTGCCAATATTGTTGCATTTTTTTCTTGCTTCTTTTGACTCAGAAGTGTCAGCATCATCTACCACTATGATAGATCCTTAATCTGGAAGCAGGGAAGTAAGTATTTGTGCAAGATGGAATATAAGCAAAGAAAGTTTAACACCAGTCTCATGTGATATTGCAGAGAGAGCACCCAGCAAACCACTGAGAAAAATCTGCATTTATACATATAAAAAGCATGGTTACATTAAAAAAAAAAAACAACAAACAATAAAAACCCAACAAACCAAAACCAAACAACACAGCAGTCATGAAAAGCAGATAAAGCTTTGTGTTAAAACATACTGGGGAGTAAGACAAACATCATAGCTTAAGCAATTGACTGGTAGCACAGTATCTCTGGCCCAGTATCTTTACGAAAGTTTTTCCTCCCTATAAAAAAAAGGATCATGATGTGCATGTAGTAACAGTGGAGTAAATAGCAGGAAGAGTGCAAGAGTCAGTAACCAATAGGGTTACTCCTGCAACACTGCTTACATTCTTTGTTAACAGCACAGTACACTTAGCACCCCTTTGAAGCACTTATTGGCAGAACCCAGAACTATCAGCAGCTAACAGGCAACATTGAGACTAATAAGAAAACTGGCTTGCACCTGATCACAGAATGTGTTCCTTTTCCCACTTGAAGGATCTAATGGATTCCCACAGAAGTGGCAAGATAAACAGAAATAATGGTAACGGCTATTTGAAGATTAGAAATACAGAGAAGTACAGCTTATCTAAACAGTAACTTTAAACAAAAAGTGGTGGGGGTTGAAACACACAGCAAGAAGAGGGGGAAAGTACTTACCACGGCCCACTTTCAAATTTGTAGTTGACTCTTTCTGGATCTGAAAATCGGTGATCTATGAAATACAGCACAAGTTATTTCCTGTTTCATCAGCTTACAGGACAGGCAGCAAAACCAAGGAAGGAACAGAGAATTCATTCATCATAATCACTTACTATATGGTTCAGATATTAGTGTTAAAATAACGTTCCCCATATCTTCAACTTGTGAGGCTCCATAGGGAAATGCTGGACTGTTCTTGTCAAGATTTAAATCTTCATGCTGGAGTTAAGTCAATCATCACCAAACAGATTTCTAATTGGCTTCATGCTAGAGTAACACACTTCCATGCTATCCTTGATGGTAAGAGTCACTTCTCAGGGGAAGATCTAATTCATTTTCCTGCTGGGATATGTTAGCTGCTCTGCCTTGGCCTCCAACTACTGCTGTGTGCGGGAGTGTGAGGTCATTTCAGGAAGTGTCTGGGGACATAAGATCCCATAATAAGGACATATATTTAATATATGCATGAATTATGTATGCTTGACAGATATGCTTCTCCATACGTGGAAGAGACTGGAGTCCTCTTTAATTAACATCACCTTTAATCTCTAAGGAAAGATTTGGAGAAGAAGCAATCAACTAAAAGTTCCACAAATAGAAGGATATACCACATGTTTTCTGAACAAGTAAATCCCAAAGTAGAATAAGTATCTTAGTACCTCAACAAAATCCACAAATGGCACTTCATCTAAACCCTGCCTATTAGAAGTTACAACTCAAGTTTTGTGCTGTTACACAGAAACATTTTGAGAACCTGATAAGAGTCCACCACTTGTGTATTTTGCCAAGATGCAAAACAGTCCCACAAGCTGTAGCTTCTTCAGTCTGAAGGATTTTGGAAATGACTGCAATAGAGAGAAGGAAGTGCCATGTCCTAGAAAGACAGGCCGTAGAAAGACCAAATAAAAACCACACATTCATAAAGGGAGTCTGATTTAAGTTGCATATACCATCTTTTTTCACACAATTTAAGCAGAGATTATTAAAGTCTCTCTCCTACTTTCCATCATATTTGCTTCTCTCCAACACCAGGCTACAGGACTGCAAGACTTCTTGCAACTCTACTCCAGGGAGCAAACTTTTACAAAGTCTTTCACTCACATCACTTTCTTTAATGAGTGTAAAGTGAAAAAGTAATCAAGAACAGAACAAGGAATATAAAGAAGCCTGGGAATAGGACTTGCATTTTTTTTTCACTTGCTTTATCACTTTACATCAAGACTTCAGAAAAAGAGTGAATGAGTTTCTTAAAAGAGGCCCATCTTGGTGTGGCAGTACAGTAATGCAAGACACTGAAAACTTGCCCACATCCCCCCCCAAACTACAGCAGACACAATTCAAATGCTCAAGAGCCTGCAATTTGGTGCTCAAAAATTGCTCCATAGTCTAAGACAGCAGGTTTCCTCTTAAAAGGAAGGGAAAAGAAAAAAAACAAGAAAAAAAAGAAAAAAAGAAGCTCCACCTAGAGCTGAGCAAAGTTTGAGTTGGCAGATGCCTACATGAAGTGCAGGGAACAGAACAGTTTCTGTTAGAAACAAACACCTCACAGAAGCTTTGCCATATCACCACATCAACAGATGAGGCAGAGCAAGTTTCTTTGTGAAATAAAGTCTTCCCTATTATTCATAGGATGACTGCAAGTCAGTTCTACAAAATAGATTTTTAAAAAGTTGTTTAGGTGTTGTCTTCTGAGTTGAAAAATAATTTCAACTGAATTAATGCATTCCTCTTGACAGCAACAAAAGGAAAGCTTCTGTGCCAACACAATACACTTGAGGCTAACTTGACTTTCAGGCTTTGATAGTTTTAAGTATGCACTGGAATATGGAAAGCAGGAGGATATGTTTAGTCTTCGAAGAACATTTGAAGTTTCAGAGTTTATAAAACTTAAACCAGTGATTTCTCCCCTCGAACTACTTGACTATAAATAGTTTGCTAGTCATGGCTTTACTCTCCCTCCTGGTACTTCCTTTGGGGTAAAGTACTGAGAACATTAGATAGCTTTCTTAAAAACAAGCCCAAAATCCTGAACAACCTCAGAAACACAGTTTAAGAGATTACCACTATTTATGACAATAAAAAATTTCTTCACTCTAGTATCTCTTCGTAAGCTTTAAATTCAAGCTCACCTCCTCCCCCTGTCCGTGGGAAAGGGTGGTTGAAAAGAACAGTAACCCACAAACAGACTCCCTCACAGAGAGGGTGCCTAAGCAGCACCACACAGATGTTTCTGGGCATCTTGTGTATCAGAGCAGGGGAGTGCTGCTTTTCCTTTTCCCAACATCCTTGCCCCTGCAGCATCTAACAGCTCTGCACTAGGCTTGTGCAGAGTCTCTACTGCCCATCCAGAGAACCAGAAGCACCTAAAGATGCAGGTATTGGAACACTGGTCTCACCTGACAAATTTTTATCAAGATTTTGCAAATATCTTTCCTCTGTCAAAAATTAAGAGAAATTTGGCAGCAGTTTCAAGAGCTATTCCAGCAGGGGACACGCATACACATGTGCACACACATGCGCTTGGGTGTTGAGACTGTGCTGTCAGAGCTGAAAAGACATTTCAATATTTCCTTTGTGCAGAGCCAAAGATCCCTACAGGTGATCAGCTGCCAGAGACGAGAATGCAGCAGCATGAAGGGGCTGAGAATTGGAAGAGAGGCTATCATACAAGGAAAACAAACAACTCCTCCACCCCACATTAACTTCCTTCACTGACACTGACCCAGATGAGATGTAGCTCCTAAAAACACCCTACTGCCAATGGAAATTGGTACCAGATGTTAGACATGGAGTCAGTTGTGCCAAACTCTAGATTAATATAAACAGAGTGGGAGGGAGGAAGAAAGGCATGAACATTAGAAGTAAGAAATTGCACACCTTCACCTCTGATTAGTTAGAAGAAGAAAGGCTTTTAAGCAAGACTGGAGAAAAGAATTGATAATTTTCTGCACATACAAGTCAGTATTATTAATGTGCTCCTAAGTGAAAACCTGTATTCTAATGAGCAAGACTGACTACACAGAGGTGGACTCCTGTGGACAGAGGCACTAGAAGTTCTGAACTCCTGGGGAAAAAACTGAATTGAATAGCCTTGACAAGACCCACTCCTTGCTATGTTAACTGATAAGAAGCCACACATATTTGTGTACATTTTTATTTCAAGGATGTCTCTCCTGGGCAACTGAAAAGAGACAAGTGCAGTGGATAATCCAAGTTCACATTTAAAGCAGTGTTAAAAACCAGACTTGGCTGTCTAAAGCTGCTATATGCAGTAGTATACACATGTGTATTCTTAAAGCAACAAGCAAATGGCACTCCCAAATACAGGGCAGGATGGGAAACAAGGAACTACTTAACCTTGCTGTGCAGCTATGGTACCACCTCCTGCAACACTCAGCAAGTTTAAAGGATCAGGAGGGAAGAACTATTCTACATCCAGGTGGCCTCTATAACATGGAAGAAGTTTCTTGATCATTTCTTGATTCATCACCACAGCTTCACCCACTGCCAGTGCCCTCCAAGACTTCTTCCCTCCCACTGTCTTCCATTTCTCAGTCTCTTAACTCCTTTCTTACTGAACAACTCAACCTGAGACGACATGAAACAGCACTGCAGTTGTGCTTTGCACTGATCTTTTCCCCTTTGTTCTGTTTCTTATTTAAGTCTCTTTAGACAGAGGATTACCTTTATGCAAAGTATTATTTAGAAAGATATAATCTCATATTACCCATTTTCTGAGTACTATCACAAGAAATACAAATAGCAATAGCCAAGATTCTCAGGTAATACCCTATTAAGTGCTCCTCATTGCCAAAGTTAAGCACTATTAGTTTTAACTGTGCTCCACATAATTGTTTCCAATTTTGACCCCTAAGTCAAAAATCCCAAAACAATAAAAGTCCAACAAACCAAGTTTCAGCACGTTAAGCAGGTTGTTCTGCAGTGCACTTGTGTTTCTTCTGAGAACACTGTCAGATACTCCTAGTAAGGAGTTATCCTCACAAATTCAGTTCATAAGTGGAGCAAACAAAGCATTGGAGGAAGCAAGAGCTATTTGCCATTGAATGGCTTCTGCACACCCAATCTTGAGGCAAAGGATGAGTCTTCTGCAGACCTAATATGAACAGTCATGCAAGCTTTGTTCACTCCACCCTGAAGGCACTCACAGGGTGAAAACTGGCTCAGCAAGCTTTGCAAATCAAGAAGAGTAGCAGGTATGGGAAGTACAGAGGGTGCATGAACAACCCTGCTCCTTTTGTATGCTTACACATTAAAAAGGAAAAGAAAAAAAATTCAACAGACCCAAGTTCATTTCTCTGCTGGAACATGATCACTTCTCTCAAGTTTTGTTACTTGAAATTGCTCATAATTGTCCTGCTGTCACTACACTTACACAATTCCAAATAAGTTCTGTCAGAAGACTGTCTCCTACACTAAGAACTGTTTTGAGATCATAAATTAAGCAGTAGTAGCACTCAGAGATAGTAGGTACAAGTCTCAGTTCTTCCATGGTCCCTCAAATTTCATGGCATTTTAAAAATTGCACTGCCTTCAACTACACTAAATCAGTGAGTATTTGTACATGAAATCTGTAATTTCTTGGGGAAAGGAGGAGGGAAGGTATGTAAAGCTTTCACCTGAGCTCTTGAGTTGGAATGGTTTTGTTCCTTTACAAAAATTTCAAATACCCTGCGAAACAATTAGTCCCCAAAGTACTTTCTAGAGGAAGAATAACCCAGACGATTATTCAGTTTATCTCTACGCTCTTTTTCAAGATTGTGCTTGCCTTACCTGCAAGAAATACATAGCTTATCCCCTACTATCCAGTGTGTCATACTGAAATGTATATCTACAATGACTGTGCAGTAGGAAGTTAAATCTCCTCTGACTGTTGGGGGCATTTGCCTGCAGTTTGTTGTTTAATCAAATGTTGCACATCAAAATAAAAGCTTTTGAAGACTTCTAACAAATGAGGTAACTGTAGATTAATACCAAGCTTTTTCTTAACTATTTCATATTATACAAGTTCCTTCTTACCGATGACAACCATCTTACACACAGATAAATGGAGATGTAAGTACATGAAGGGACATGCCCAAAAGTTATTCTATTCCTGTTCCCATCAGTTTACAAATGCACATCTCTTGAATCTCTAGTCAGTACCCTATCCCTACACTAAAACCCTTCTATGCTCACCAAATGCTAACAAAGTGGCACAGTACAGTTTATGTGGCAGAAATCATGGAAGATCCACCTCATGCAGCCTCTTTAGCAATGGGACTGAAGACCTGCACTTCCAACAAGAATAACAAGAGCTTGGTCAGATTCTATGCACTAACCTGCAGCTTCATTTCAACCCAACACATTTGTTTCTAATTTGTTTCTGTGTCCCCCAGCCCAGCATATCCACACATGAAGGGAAAAATACCCCAAATGACTCTGCAGACAACTGTTTGAACTAGTCTTTAGACTTCGCACCTGCTCCAACAACCTTTTATCCCAAACATTACATACATGTCCAGACTCTCAGAGTGCAATTAACTTACACAGCTTCTGATACAGATTCATTTGGTACACTTCAGCAAGGTGAGGGAAAAAAATCACATTTGTCAATTAAAGGAAAACAAAAGTTATTTTACCCTCTTTGGTCTCTGCATCCATTGCCCCCAACACTCTCAAACCATGGAGTCAGAGACAGGCAATTTTAGCCATATTTCATAACCATAACAACTTTACAAATAAGAACATTAGCAGTTACAAAACAAGATGAACCACAAAGATTAATATAAGAGCGGAATGAAGTTAGGTTTATATCCCTTAAGAAACATAACATATCCAGAATTCAGACTCATGCTGAGTGCATTTGGATAGACTGACCAAACCTCTAAGAGCTTGGAGAAAATACTGTTGGCACCTGCCAAAACCACGCTCAGATGGTACTGACTCTTTAGGGGCTTCCTGACAGTCAGGTAACAGAGTGGTCAACTTCCCTCTCCTGGCAGCCAGGCAATACACAGTCCTTCACCATGCCTTAGCTGACCAGAGGCACTCCACACAGCTATAGTCATACAACTCCTTCCAGAGTGGCAAGACATACCCCAGACATTCACCCTCAGCAAAGGCAACTCTCCAAAACAGCTGAAATAGTTCATTGCCTTTAACTTCTCCAGCTCATGTCAAAGCATTCCTTAAACAATGCATTAAGTTTTGGACCATAACTTTAAGAAGCCTCCAACATCCATTTTCTATGCAACACAGCATTTATTTCACTTTTATACACAAGTCAGACTCCTACTCTAAGTGTACTGCTTTGCTTCAGACTAGGGGGAGAATTAGTTACTGCCTCTTCACTAGCAGAGAAGAATCTTAATTTGCAGATGACAAAGCAGAGCAAGCAGCCTCCAGTATTCTACTGTATGGTTATACACAAAAAAAAATTCCACAAATGTATATGTATTTTATGCCTCTGACACAAGTACAAAGCTCAGGCAATACTAGTCCTGCAGTGAAAGGCCAAAATAATTCAGAAGCCACAGACGTCAGCTCTTAATGGCAGCCACTCTGTGGACACAATAAGCTAGTCAAAGAAAAAGCTATAAAAGCAATAGCAACAACAACCATCAATAATAAAGAACTTCCCAAATTCCTTTATTCCTCTCTGCCAGCTAGCTTTTGTTGATCACTACTTCAAGAGCTCAGTAAGGAAGTCAAGTGTTTCTGTGTCCAAGAGTATGTTTGAGATGAGGACCGAAGCTTGTAGCAAGAGTGGGGACTGACAGGGAAACAAGAAAGCACGGCCAAATCATTCACAGCTTCAGCTCCTGATTGTACATGGCACACAAACAAAAGCATGCTGAGACTAGTAAAGAGCCAGACAGAACTAGGTTACAGACCACTTCAGACTACTCAGAGAGTCATTTTAGACATCCCTATCACTGAAAACAGAAACATGTTACTGACTGCATTCCAGTGCCAGCTGAGTCTCACCTTGTCAGTGCAGCATGTGCACCTTCCAGGAGACTGAATACCACACACACCAACAGCATCCCTGCCTTACAGATTCACTAGAAGTTCACCATTCCATCTCCTGAAAATTAAGATGCCTCTCTAAATTTCTGTCTAAAAATTAGATAAACATCTAACTGATGCAATGAACCACGTCAAACTTTAACATCATGATTCATAGCAGCAATTTGAACAAATGTGCAGTTACACTGAACTGTGAAGATTAAAAAGAAAAAACTACAAAAGATAGTAAAAAAAACATATAGAAGCCAAGAAGAAATACAGGATTTTTTTCCATGGAAGCATGCATCTTCATACGTTTTTATCTTTATCTTTGTGAGAAAGCTCAGTACAGCCCCGAGTCACTTATTAAAGTCATATCACCCCTAAGCACATGTTGCAAGCATTACTCACACACCTCTGTCCTACAATTCAGCCAAGACTGTAACAGCAGCAGACATCATCACTGGTAAAAGGATACATTCTGCCATGGCCGCAACATCGAGTTTGCTAACTTCAGGTGAGCCAGGACAACACTTCTTGAACTCTTTCCTCAAGTCAAAAAAGGAATAGAAGCATTCAGGCAGCAAGATATTCTGTAACAGGAACAAAGTAACTACTGTCAGTTAGGGCAAGTTTAGTCTACTTTGCCTTTAGATACTAAACTTTCTAATAATTTTCATATAAAGGTAAGAAATACAAAAATCCATTACTACAGAGAAACTCACATAGCTCTTCTTAGTCACCTAAGGATCTTGAAACTTTTTTGCTTAAGCAGCTTTCTCTATGTGTAGTTTAAAAAGAGAAATGTGCTTCTGCATTGCCAGAGAAACATTTGTGATTATTACTAGAGCCTCAAATTCAATATATATCTTTGAGAGCAAATGCCTGCCATTGTAACTTTTACCATCAATTCTTGATTCCAATTTTAACTATAAAACACCAGAGGGCACTCAGCTCAGTTTACAGAACCAAGCACAATTTGCAAGAGTAGCAGATGATATTTCAGTTTATAGACAAAGCTGAGTTTTCAGAGAATAGTCACAGTTCCAATATTTATTCCCAGTAAAAAAGATGAGGGTTTGACATGGTGCAAAGGTTGGCAGTTTCTGGTAACTGTTTTAATTGCAGTGTATGAAGCCAGAAGCAAGTTATGTAGGCCACTGGAAGTCCATAAAATCATTTTGGGTCACCACTACATCTAACACATGCTTTAAATTTTTTGGGGGGTGTGAAAGAAAAGACATGGAGAAGTCTTGGGGAAGCTGTTGAAACCAACACAAAACCTTACTCCTTCAGCTAGCTCTTCACCCCAGAGCTTCCCCACAGACAGAATACTTCATATTCCTCTTAGCTGAGTGTTGCCTGCGAGGCCTCTCCAGACTAAAAGTAAGGGCTTTCTCAGGTTTAACTGCTAGTTAGCATCTTGGCATTATAGCAGGCTATGTGAATGCATACTTAGGGAGCCCAAAGAAAGAAGTTTAGGCTCTTAAACAAGTTCTGCTTTGAGAATGTTAGAGCTTATCTTAACATATGGACAGTGCATTAGGCAAACAACACTCTTTAAAGACAAACTTATGAAAATTCAAGTGTGCTTGTCAAGATTTTCTGCTTTGGTTTTAGCAAGACTCTTTCTTCCACAATGTAAAATGAAGTTCTGTACTTCACTCACATTCACTTGGAATACCTGATGCTAGTTCATTCTCTGAATACCATGAGCTGCTAGATGGGTTCAGAATGAGCATCTTGATCGAGAGCCTAGTGATTTCTACCTATCTGGATTTTAGAGATCACACACTCCAGTGTCTGGATTAGGGTATTCACTGAAGAACTATTTAAGAGTGTCATAAGCATATGGTTTACTTTATCTACAGGCAGTACAGAACAAGTTTCAATTGAATAATTCTTAACAAAACAGCAACAGAAGATTTTGATGAAGATTTCATTCCTCTCTGTGACCCTGTGATGATATAGAAAAAGGATGCCTACACTCAACATCAAACCAACTTCAGTAATTGTAGGAGTTGTCCCTTCTTTTATCCACATAATTTAGTTGGATGGAAAGATTTATTAACCAAGAAAAAAGTATGTTAAAAACCTGTTTTCACATTTTTTCACATTAGACATCATAGAAGACAAGTTACTGTCCCTGCACCATGAATCATGCTCACTGTTTCTCTTCCAAGCTATAAACACTTAAAGCACCAACAAGTATTACAACCAAACTCATTCAGTATCAGTTTTGTAACAGCACAGACTTGCAGCAGTACCCCTTCAAAGATGAAGCAGCAGATTGGTGGGCACAGAAGTCAGTTTCAATGAGAGGAGCAGAACAGCTCATTTACAGAGCAATGCATGTTCACAGCAAACCACAAAATGAGATGCTATTAATATTGAACCAGTTATTTCAGAACTACAGAGACTCAGCATACTGCTGCAATCCTATCACTAATGAAAAGTAGGCAGGACCTTGTAACACTGTTAGTGATTTGGCAACTCTGAAGTTACAGAAATCTCTAGACTATGGGACTAATCATCACTCACAGTCTGCCTCAAACTACTGTTCGGCTCCTCACAAATACAAACACCGCCCTTGGGGTGTCAACTGAACACACCAAGATTCAAAGTTGCTGAAGCTAAACATGAATGTCAAATTTCAAAAGACAGTTTATGATTAAAGGTGGTTAACTATTTAGCAACATCTCCAAATCCCACCTTTAACCCTTTGTAGCTCCTACAGCTGCAGGAGCTACAAGTACTGTCAATGCATTGCTCCTCTCAGACACTTTAGAGTATCTTCCTTCTGATTTCACTTCAAAAGGTATCTCAAGGCTACATACACACATGCCTTCCACATGGACAGGCTCTTTAGCCTGGTGAGCACATTAATGTAGGAGTAATGTTTGTTCTGTGGTTTTGTGGGGGTATCCTCTTACTAAAGAGATATTTATCGTTTTGCAAGAAATTTCAGAAAGCACATTAAAAGTCAAACTTAAGTTACAACTACATACCTTTTTGGAAGCTTCAGGGTGCAGAACCTGCCTAATGTGCAACTGTCCATCAGTACAGAAACAGAAGGAAATACCTACACCAATATTCAGCTCATTGCTCACAGACTGATTAAACTGTAGGCAGGAACAAGAAGAGACATACATGTTAAAGAGATCACAATGACTGCACTAAGCAGTGTCATCAGCTGCTAACACGTTATTCCTGGGCAGCAGGAACATGGAGTTAGAATCCCTTTTTGCATAAGCCTACTACTTCACTTCCGTAGATTTGTTTCTTACTACCCAAGCACATGCTAACTTTTCTAATTATCTTCACTAGGAAACCACCCCTTTCCCCCTTTCTAAGGCAATATAGCTACATGGACAGTCCACATCACAGTAAAAAGTCCTTTTTGAGAAACACTTGCAATAGCACTGCAATGAGACACAAAGCTAGTTGCAGAATGCTGAGACAGTCCTGGGGCAGAAGAGCTTTTCAGACAGGGCAGTCAAGCATGTTGGAAAGCATACAGGTTTTCAGCCCTACCCTCAATGGAAATCATGCACACCACCTTGTTAATCTAGAGCCTTTAGTACTGTCACCTTCTCAGGGACTGATGAGCACAAGCCTAGACAGGGCCTGCCACCACCCAGCCTTTTCAGGGGATATCTAAACTTGGCTTCTAACACTGATTGGGGCTCACCCTCAGCTAAGACTCGCTCAGGGTCCAGCACAGCAGGAGAGCAGGATAGGGGAATATCCAACCCTGACCTTCCTCTCTTGGGGCTCACTTTCTCCTCAGCTGAATCAGTAAAAAGACAAGGGAGAAATGCCCACAAAGCCCTTCATATAGAGGCTGCCTGGCCCACACAGATCAGTGGTGCCCTTGTGCCAGGTTCCAATCCTGACGATGGGGTGGAAAGGATAAAGCACGTGATAATACTGCCTCTATTGCAGGGGGGAGCTCCTACGGGACACCAGCACCCAGCAGCCAGTTATAGGGTGTCACCTGTCTCAAAGCCTGCTCCAGCGGTGGAGCCAGTGCCAGGCTCTCCACATCCACCTGGGTGATCTCCTGGCACTCAGCCGTCAGCTCCAGGTGGTCAGGCCGGACCAGCACGTCATGCAGGTGCCCCAACTCCAGAGAAAGCAGAGGAGGGGTGAGTCAGCTCCCTGGGCTGGGGGTCCCCACCTGCAGCACCAGCCCCTGCCCTCCACCAGAGCCTGCTCCAGCCTGGAGCACCCATTGCCAGCCCAGCGCTAAGACCACCCTACTCACACCCAGCATGGCAAGGGCCAAGGGGAGCAACAGGTCCAGGTGCTCTTCCCTCGGCTGAAAATACCTCCTTACTCCTCAGGTCGACGACTTTCCATAGGAGCTGGAGCAGCTCTCGCTCGTCTGAGCCCAGCCTTGCTCCGTTGGTGCCCGCCGTGGTCACAAAGAGGATCACCAGGTAGTCGGGAGACGCCGTCATGGTACCACAGGGTCAGCGGAAAGGATAGAAAGGAGAGAAAGAAAAAAGAGAGAGAAAGGAAAGAAAGGAGGGAGGGGGATAAGAAGAAAGCGGAAACTTTTCCTGGCGGAGGCGCTTCCAAGCGAGACCCAAGCGGCAAAGCCCCCACCTGCAGCCTCCTCCCCAAGGACCTGGCGCGGGGGAGGCGCACGGCTCCTTCCCCTTTCCCTCCCCTTTTTCCCGAAGCGTGAGGCAGCCGCTCCCACGCCAGCTGCACCCTTGGGAAGCGCGCAATGGCTGCGAGCTTTCCTGCACGGGGCCGCGGCACCACCTGCCCACCCCCGGCCCACGTGGTGCAGGTAACACACACCTGGAGCCGCCGCCCATTGGCCCCGCCGGGCGGGGACGTGGCAGCGCGGCGGGGGCGGCAGCGGGATTGCGGGGCCGGGATTGCGGGGCCGGGATTGCGGGCAGGATGCTCATCGTGGGGCCGGGATTGCCGGCTGGTTGCGGGGGGCGCGGTGGTAGGGGAGCCTCCCCGGACCTCCGAGGAGCTCCAGCGTGCCCCGACGGCGGCCCGGACGCTGCCGGGCTCCGCCTCCCGCCGTCGGGGCGCGCTGCCCGGGAAGGTCCGGCTCGGCACCGACGGAGCGGCGCCGCCCGCTCGTGCCGGGACATGTCGCGAGGGGCAGGTCGGTCCTCCGTCCGCGGGCAGCTCCGTCCTCTGGGCTAAAGGGGAGGGGAGATGGCCACGCCGCCCGCAGCCGCCCCGGCAGGTCTCCTCTCGCAGGGCTCTGTTGCGGTGCCAGGGAGCACTGTCGTGGCGTGCGGGCCAGCTGATCCCGGGAGCAGCTTCCGCCGAGGGAGCCGAGGGGCTCAGGGCGGTGGAGCCTCTTTCTCTGTCGTCTTCAAGGCAGCGGCATCGCAGCTTCTGTGCGGCTCAGGTACGGCAGATAGAGCCGTATGTTAAGAGCTGGCTGCTTAGGTGTTGCAGCCTTCCCTCTGTTAGCTGATGATTTTGGCCCTTGTGACAACCTCACCTCTGCTGGTTGCTGTTTCGTGGTGAAATAATTTTAAATATGTAATGCTCAAAATCAGATTTTTTAATGACAAATCTCTGAAGGTAGGGTAAACAAGTAACACTAACTTTCCACGGGGAAATTCTATAGTATACCCATTCTTTAAGACCCCAGTTGTTTGTTTCCAACCCCATTGCGATGCTGCTTCTCAAATTTTTTACTGAGATCATAGAATACACTGAGTGGGAAGGGACCCATCAGGATCATCCAGTCCAATTCCTGACACTGCTCTGGTCATCCCAAGACTCAGACTGTGTGCCTGAGAGCATTGTTCAAATGCTTCTTGAGCTCAGGCAGGTTTGATGCTGAGACCACTTCCTTGAGAAGCCAGTTCCAGTGCTCAGCCATCCCCTGGGTGAAAAACTTTTTCCTGATATCCAAGGTAAACCTCCCCTGACTCAGCTTTATGCCATTCGCTTGAGTCCTGCCACTGGTCATGAGAGTGAAGAGATTGGTCCCTGCCTCTCCGGTTCCCCTTGTGAAGTTGTTGAAGACCACAATGAGGTCTCCCCTCAGTCTCTTCCCCAGGCTGAACAAACCAAGTGATCTCAGCAACTACTCATAAGGCTTCTTCTTCAGACCCTTCACCATCTTCATGGTCCTCCTTTAGACAACTTTTTTATACTGTGGTGCCCAAAACTGCACACAGTATTCAAGGTGAGGCCTCACAAGAGCAGAGCAGAGTGGGACGATCCCCTTCCTTGACAGGCTGGCAATGCCCCTCAGACTATGGTTGGCCCTCCTGGCTGCCAGGGCATTGCTGACTCATATTCAACTTGCCATTGACCAGGACCTCCAGGTCCCTTTCTGCAGCACTGCTCTCCAGCCTCTTCCTCCCCAGTCTAAACACACAACCAGGGTCCCATCCCAGGTGCAGAATCCAGCGCTTGCCCTTGTTACACTTCATAGAGCTGGTGATTACCCATCTTTCTAATTTGTTGAGGTCTCTCTGCAGGGCCTCCCTGCCCTCAAGGGAGTGAACAGCTCCTCCCAATTTAGTGTCATGGGCAAACTTCCTTAATATTCCTTCGAGTCCTGTGTCTAAGTCATTAATGAAAGTGAGGAATGCTGGGCTGAGGATGGAGACCTGTAGAACTCCACTAGTGACAGGTCATCTGCCTGATGTTACCCAGTTCTCTATAACTCTTTGTGCCCAACCTGTGAACCAGTTGCTCACCCATCAGATAACATGGTTATCCAGCTGTGTGCTGGTCATTTTGACAATGGCGTGCATTGTGTGTTTCTTCAACACCATCCCTTATGTTGGTGCAGGTTCACAGCTTGCACCACCTTTTATTAACTCACACACATTTGTTTGGCGGGAAGGGAGCAGATGTTTCACCACTGCTGGGGATTCTGTCTGCCGCTGACTCATCTGTATAGTGCCCAGCACCCTTGTTGTGCTCTGCTGCAGTTTGGTGGAGCCTGCTTCTCTTTGCAGGGACTGCTACCAAGTTCCTGCTTGATAGTTCATGTGCTTCAACAGACAGCATGACCCAAGATAGCTGGGGTAATTTTCACTCTCTCTGATATAAGATTTCAAAAATGGCACTCACTGTTAGCAGAGACTGCAATTTGAGGGATTAAAATGTCAAATTAATCCCTCCAGTTTTTAAAAGCTTAGCTGAAACTGGCCATGTGAATCTGGCATCTGAGCTAATCGTACCCCATTTGTCAAAGGGTTAGAGCACTTTGGTTTTCTTTGTGCATTTTACTTCTGCTGCTCTGATGCATTGAGTAAAACGTACATGTAGCAGAGGACTGGAGTACACATCCTCAGCAGTGGCAGCAGCTGATCTGTGCTCAGCATCTGAGGAGTGGGGTTAGTCCTCACACAGGGAGTTTGCTTTGTGACCTCTGCCTAAGCTGGAGCAGGGGGATTCAGTGCTATAGGATTTCTTTGTGCAGTTTTCCTTTCAAGTCTTAGTTTAGTGCAACTTTAAAAAAAATATTTATAGTTTACTACAAAAGTCCAGAACTACATTTCTGAAATGATTCCACACTGGAGCGTGCCTGACAGAGAGAACTGCCTTGGTTGGCTCCTTGTCTTTCAGTGAAACTTAATCATCCGTTCTGAGCAGTTTCCTTCCCAGTGCCTGCTTGGCTTTTGAGATGCAGCCTTTGTCTTTGTGAGAACAATTTTTGGATGGGCACCTGTTCTTTTACTTGTGATTTACTGTATTCTGGCTTACATATTTCTTTTTTTCTACCCTTTTATGCCTTGTTGTCTCATCCTATCTTGTCTCCATCTAGGAGTGTGAGACTCCCCAACTTATTACTAGATCAGGCTGCATTATGTATAGTAACCCCTTTCAAAGCTGAAACTGCACCCTGAAAGTATTTTTAATTCACATTATGTCTTTTTGATGAACCCTTGGCGGTTTTATTTATTTATTTATTTAGGAAGCTGCTTGCCACTAATTGTTACCATAGTACCATTTATTTTTCTCTTTCTTGGATAACACACTCCTTAAAACATGTGGTTTACAGTCCCAGCTCCCATTCCACCCTCTTTCTTGCAGGCTTGCAGCACTTGGTCTGACAACATGCCCCAGTTGGTCAGGTTCCTGTGTTGGGTTGCCCAGGCTGCTGGCATTTGTGTACTCCCATTCCAGTTGCTCCTCCCTGGCTGTTCCTTATCCCAGGACTGGTTAGGCATAGTCTTTGCATGAAGAGTCACCTTCCAGGTGACGTCAGTGTTGTTACCTACGGGAAGGTACTCGGGTGCTTTGGGGCAAGACGACCTCTCATGGCTCCTCCCAGCACCTTGTTGCTGTGCTTCTCTGGTATTCTCTCCTCTGGTATTCCTTCTGTTTCCCATCTGCTGCCCATTTGACCAGCCCCTTTGCTAATCTCAGTGTAACTGTTTCTCTGTCCTTTTTGTGTTAGTTCTGGTGGTTTCCCACCAGATGTACTTTTGTTCCACTTTCTGTTTCAGCACGTTTCTGAAACTACTCTCACCTTTGCTCTTGTCAAGGAGCTGGTCCTAACATCCCCTGTGAGAGACCCATGGGCCCTCTTACTTATTTCTGTAGCTTCCTCATCTCACTCATTGATCCTTCCTCCCAGTTTATTTGAACAAACCTGTGACTTTGCACATTTCACTGTGTCCAGGTTTTTCTCTGCCAGTTCTGTGTCCCACCCTCTTCTACAGGAGAGTCTTCAGCCCAATACCACCTGCAACTCTGTTGTCCTTTCCTGCACAGACCCATCTATGTTACTCTTCCCCATCAGTGCTCTAGTTTTCTTTCAGAATATCAACTTTTTACAATTGAAATTAGAGAATCAGCTGTATATTTTTAATGTGTTAATGTTTACTACCAACAGTTTTTTTAATTTCTCTAAGATGACTGCTGCTCCTAACAAACTTCTCTTTTCTGCACTTTCACCAGTGCAGAAAATACCACCAAAAATACCTAAATTGTTTTCTGATGTCATGCAACTGGGTGACATTCAGACACTGCTGCTCTACCTTCCAGCAAGGAAATACCACTGACTTGTAAGCCCAGCCATGTGCTGAAGTCAATGACACTGCATCCACAGCCATCCGAATTTAGTCCTGCAAAACTAACTCTTCTTACCTGCAGAGCTGCAGCTGTTCCCAGCAGTGAGGGAGTTGCTGCAGATAAAAACACAGAGCTGGAATTCCCCTGCCAGTTACTGAAACAGCTCATGCTCGTTGCTGCCCTGGTTGCAGTGATGTTCCAGGCTGTCCCAGGAGACAAGTCATTTGAGTGGGACTGTGTTCCTCCAGCACAGTGGCACACATGGTGATGCTCATGATTGGAGTAGATCTACAAAGCTACTTTCCCACAGAAGTCTCCAAAGAGCCCATAAACAAAACCAAAACGATCTGTGCCAAGTGCCACAACGCACTGTGACATATAGAGAGTCTTTTTGTTTTCTACATTAAAAAAATCATGTTACTTCAGGAGTTTAGATCTGGTTATTAATCAGTGTGAGAGAGGGTCCCAGCCTGGGGCGAGATTTGCAGTCAAATCTGCCAGCATGGCCAAGGACTCCCCTTGATTCTCAAATTCTAAAATGTTTCTTTAAAGGGTTTTGCAGTATTTTACCACATCTATGAAACAGTATGAGGCAGTACCATGTTTTCAGTGTATTGAGAAGAAATTCTAGTTGATAAGTCTATTGAGAAGACATTCTAGTTGATACATGCCACAAAATGCTCCTTCAGGTGTGCCAGTAGAACTGGTTGTGGAATTGTATGTTGTGGCCCTGCTCCCCAACAGGTGCTGTGGGGACAGGAACTTCCTGAACTAGTTTCACCACTGCAAATGGATATATTGAACCACAGCCTTGTTTAAACTGATGCAACATTTTCATGAGGAGTCCAACCCAGAGGACTGCTGCTCCTGGTGTAAGTGAATGTTTGGACTGCTGAGTGAACAGCAAACTCACCTAATGAAATAAAAAAAGGGACTTGTGAATTCCTGATGACACAGAACACAGCACATTTCATTAAGCAGCTGTTTCAGAAACAAGATGCAGATAACAAGACATAATTATCACTCTTGAGGAAAGCGCAGGTATCAGCTGAAGCTTCAGTCCGGAGATGTAACACATCCTTCGGTGCCTTCCTCCAAAGGCACATGGTGCTTTTGCTGTCATGACAGCTCGTACCCGTGTAACCACACACCGCTTGCCTGAGATTAATTCCTCGTGGTTCTCCTGGCCACGGCTTTGGCTTCGTGGTGTCCCCAGAGCCTGTACAGCTTGGATGCTGTCACAGGAGCGCCACGGACGCTCAGCAGGGACATCAGGAGCGGCGGAAAGGCCGAAAGGAGGGGTCCTACACGAACTTCAGAGAAGCGACAACTCTTAACACCTGAAAAAGGTTTGTTTTAAGCGCCACAAAGGCTTCAAAGGAAATTTCTCAGGCAGGACTGAAATTAGCCAGCGCCAAGCTTGTGCAACGGAGCCGAAGCAAAGGCTCGGCGCGAACTGGGCTATGTGGAGGGCGGCACCGGCTGCGGCCCGCGCTTCAGCAGGTCACGGGTCGGATTCGATGATCTCAGGCGTCTCTTCCAACCTAACTCCGTCTGTGACTCGTTCAGTCCTGCGGCAGCAGCAACTGCGCCTACCCAGGCCCTCCCTCCGCTCACGGCGCTGAGGGCGACGGGCCCCGCCCCCTCTCCGGGCCCCGCCCCCTCTCCGGGCCCCGCCCCCTCTCCG